>JAUUDZ010121357.1:0-19250 GCA_032361705.1 Panulirus versicolor
TTCACACTCAGTCTCTAGCTGTCATGTGTAATGCACCGAAACCACATCTCCCTTTCCACATCCAGGCCCCACAAAACTTTCCATGGTTTACCCCAGACGGTTCCCATGCCCTGCTTCAATCCATTGACATCATGTCGACCGCGGTATACCACATCCTTCCAAGCCTTTCACCCTCCTGTATGTTCAGACCCCAATCACTCAAAATCTTTTTCACTCCATCCTTCCACCTCCAATTTGGTCTCCTACTTCTCAAGTTAGACAATTATACCTTGTGGATGGTGTTACAAATGCTTGGTGTGTAAGGAGGTTTTATTAAGAAAGTAAGATTTGTGTACAAATTGGAAGGGAGGAGGGTGAGTGGTTCTTGGTGAATATGGGTCTGCATCTAGTGTGAATGAAGTCACCATGGTTGTTTAATTTGTTCATGGACATTTAGTGATGGGGTAAATGCAGGGGTTTTAGAGCTAGGGACAGTCCACTATATGCTAAGGTTTGGGGGCACCTAAGAGGTTAGTTAGTTGCTGTTTGCAGATGATAGAGCTGTTGTAGCATGCTGAAGAAACAATCTTCAGAAGTTGGTATCTTGGTTTGAGGGAATTTGTGAAAAAGGAAGTTGAGAGTTGACATGAATAAAGTAAGGGAGTGAGGAGTAGCAAGAAGGAGAAACAAGTTGGTCAAATTCTGAGCTTTGATGGGGAGAACTTTGAGAAAGTGGTAGTGCTTTAGTTACCAGAAACTATACACAGTAGTGTATGGAATGTTGGGAACATATTATTCATAGAATGAGATACAAGGTCGTTGTGGTCAGAAGACACAGTGTTCGAGATGGGGATGTCATAAATTAGGTGTACATTATTTGTAACGAGTAGAGCTATTGTGTTATTTCTTTTGGTTGATTCTCTTATTTGCTGACTTGTTGCACAGTCTAAGTAGTTTTTTCAATGCTGATTCTCATCTGAGCTGCTTGAATAGGAAATTTTGAGCAACATTGTTGTTTCCTATGTGTTTTTATCATAGATGAAGTAGGCAGGTTGTCATTTTGAACAAGGTTTTCAAGAATTTAAGTTGTATTTCTTCTTTGTTTTGTAAATTCTTTTGGCTTTGCATCATGTCGCATATAGATTAGTGCAGAGACCAGGTTTAGATTTGCATTTTTTAAGGAATTCAGGAGCCCAGTGGTTATAAGGGGGTTTTAAACATATGTTCCTGATCTTCCAAATGGTAGTAATTTGGGACTCAAACTTCACTCATTATTCTTATGTTCCTCAATGTGTGTTTCTCCAAATGCAGCAAATACTCAAATTTGTTAGTTTTTTGTAATTTGAGTTACCACTTGCATAAATGAAGGATGTTGCATGTATTGTTTCTATATTTTTTCTGCAGTTAATATGCCCTACTCTGTTGAGCCTGGTAAAGAGCTTTCAGTTCCTTTATTATTTTGTGGAGGGAAGACAAGTTCGTTTCTTTATCTCCCATCTCCAGTTGACCCTATGACACTCAAAAAAAGTTTTTGACCACTTTTTCGTTGATTGCAATGACATGTATGACTTTTCGTGTGATTGTCTTTAGTAGGTGTATTCCTTATTGACCCTGCATGATGATATTTGCAGTACTGTTTTCAGCAGATTCTTTCATCTGATAGTAATTTGTATATTTTTAGGAGGTAAAACCTGCATCTCTCCTAAAAGTGGCATTTATGTATGTCATCCCGAGCAGGTCTAAATTCTCTTATGTGATGTTTCAGGCTTTCCAAATATGGCAATTCCATTTGCATAATATCTATAGGCTTTTATACATTAGGTGATTTTCATGTTCATCTAATGTTTCACTCCATCTCTCTCCATATCAGTATCTCATAATATCCCTCCCATGATTCTTTTTTTTTCTCTGCTCCTGACTCACTGTTTCTCCAAGTATACTTTTTCAGATTTTGTGATGGCTTCCTATGCACCATTTCCCAGGTTATTTTCTACATTCTGTCCCTCTTATCCCTCACCTGAAGTAACATCTACTGTGATTATCTGTATTTCTCCAATTGTTTCATGTATATCCATGTTACCCTCTATATTTGTGTTAGTGTATGATGCCGTCTTGATGACTATCCATTTCAATGATTGTTATTACTGAATCTGCTTTTGATTATGGGATAGAACCAGTTTGAGCAGTTTGGTGTACTGGGGGTTACATGCTGACCATGGTCCGAACTGGGGCCTAAGAATTTAGTAGGAAATGACAGAAAGATCTTTAGGGCTTAACTGTGAGTAGGGGCACTGGTTTTGATATATGGATTTAGTTTTTGTGCATCATATGTGAAAGTTAAGAAGAGTATTTGAACAAATGAGGCCCTTTTTTTTTTTTTTTTTGTACATAATTTGTGGAAAACAGCAAACAGTGTGATGAAATTATTATTATTATTATTATTATTATTATTATTATTATTATTATTATTATTATTATTATCCCTGGGGATAGGGGAGAAAGAATACTTCCCACTTATTCCCTGCTTGTCTTAGAAGGCAACTAAAAGGGGAGTGAGCTGGGGGCTGGAAATTCTTCCCTCTCACTTTTAATTCTCCAAAGGAAGGAACAGATAAGGGGGCCAAGAGAGGATAGTCCCTCTAAGGCTCAGTCCTCTGTTCTTAACACTACCTTGCTAATGCGAGAAATGGCAAATATATATAAAAAAAAAAGAAAAAAAAATTATTATTATTATTATTATTACTATCGTATGTATTATTATCATTAGCATTAGTATTGTTTTTACTGATATTGATACAAATAATAATATTCTATTCATCTTCTTATTATTATTATTACTATTATTATTATTTTTTTTTCATACTATTCACCATTTCCTGCATTAGCAAGGTAGCATTACGAACAAAGGACTGAGCCTTTGAGGGAATATCCTCCCTTGGCCCCCTTCTCTGTGCTTCTTTTGGAAAATTAAAAAGTGAGAGGAGAGGATTTCCAGCCCCCCACTCCCTCCCCTTTTAGTTGCCTTATATGACATGCCGGGAATTCATGGGAAATATTCTTTCTCCCTTATCCCCAGGGATAATTAATATTATTATTATTATTATTGTTATTATTATTATTATTATTATCATTTATTTTTTCAGGTCCCCTGCTAGTCGACGCACTGGACGGGCACGCAGTGTTTCTGAGTCAGGGCATGGCCAGGCATCTGCTTCAGATAGTTCTCCAAGAATATCTTCATTAGCAACACCAGTACGCACATCAGTCAACACTGTTCATGATACAACAAGATCAGAAAGACCAAGAAAATCAAGACACCCCAGTGGAAAGGTTCATCATAGTAGTAGGAGTGTACGAGATGGAAAGTCACCCTATCAAGAGGGTAACCAAGCCAGAAAGCTTCTATACCCTCCAGTCTCAGTTGGATCTGGCGATGAGGAAGATAACTCTTCTGAAACAAAGAGATCTCGCACAGCACCTTTGCCAGATATCATGCATGACTGGGAGATCATTGTCAAGTCTCTTAAGGCCAATGAACGTCGAGAGAAGCAGGAAGTCACAAAGGCATCCAATTCAGTTGATAAGAGTCACAAAATATCAGAGCGAAGGCATGTTGAACGAAGAGCTGCAGATGAAGCCATCAGTACCAGTCATAGGTTGGACCTTTCAGAAGGTCATCATAGAACATCTGCGGAACTGATTCTTCCAGAACCCTCCACAAGTAATGCAGAAGCTGACAGTGATAAGGAGAACACTAGATTAAATGAAACAAAAGCAAGAGAGCATTTAGAAGATAATGAACTTAGTTCTACCATTGGTGAAGATGAAAGTGGTAATCATTCACAACTTGAAAATGGTGAACAAAAAGATGGTGTCTCTGAAACTGTAATAGCTGCTGGTGCAGAAAATACAAAAAACAGTTTAAGCCCTTCTGCAAAGGAAGGTGAAGTACAAACCTTACTTAGTACAAGGCAGTGTAAAGCTGCATCACAGTGTAATCAGTCCTTGACTGACATCAAAACAGATGAAGATAGTGGTGTTTATGTTGATAATGAAGTTGGAAAGAGTGGGATTGACTCAGACAAAATGGTGATTAATAAAGTCGTGGATAAAAGAAAGTTAAAATCACATTTGAAAGGGAAAATCTGTGCACCGTTTTCAGTAGCTGGTAATAGTGAATTTGATGAAACATCTAGTGATGTTCAACAGATGGGTGTAGAGGATTCATCCTTAGAAAGCTTTAAGGATAAAAGTGATGTGAGAAAACTGCCCGCCATACCTTTGGAGCATGAAGAAGTGTCATTACAGCATTCCCCTAAAACCAGTAAATGTAATAAGGAAACCAAAAGTGTATCAATGAATTCTGATAAAAAAAGAAAGGCTAGCCAGTCATTGATGAAAGATTCTTATGAGAAGTGTCGCAATGAAACAGTGATGGATAGTATATTTGACAGCATCACAGTTGTTAGAGAGAATATAATTTCTAAGTTCACCCCAAATGAAGTGCTGAAAGAGATATCTGATGAAAAAGCTTTGGAACACCTTTTCAGAGAAAGTATGGATAGCTCTGAAGACTCTTCAGAGAAAGACAAAAATGAAACCACTGACTCAAAAGAGTGTTTACCCAGTAAAATTTTGATGGATGCTGGTCAAAATATTCAGAAGTTACCTTTCCCCACAAAAAGTGGTGAATTACCAAAAGATGAAAATGGTACTAAATATTCATCACATGAAATACAGTATGCAGGACAGAATAATGGTAAGAATAAACAACTATCTGGGGTTTCTGAGGACAAAAGAGCATCAGCCCAAAATTATAAAAGGGAAGGAAAATCATCTACTAGGTGTAACAAAGGTTCAGATATCACCCATCATAATTCAAGCATTAATATTGGTGAGTGCAATGATGAGTATCTTGGGCACAGGCAGTTAAAAAGTGAGACGCAGAAAATGTTGACAACAAATCCCATTATAGGGGAAAAAACCGAGATTCAAAACCCCGGGGAGGAGGATTACTGTAACAGTAATGAAAACCAGAGGCATATTACAGAGCTAGCAGTGAATGCTGGAGATGTAAATAATAAAGACATAAAACATAGTGAAACAGACCATATTAGAAATAAAGATTCAAAGATTTCGATCAGTGGATGGTCTGAGAAATGTGAAAGTGATCATCCAAGTTCTGATACTGGTTATGGTATTGGTGTAATGCAGATAGGTAAAGGAGAAGCAAGAGATGGTAAGATGAGAACTGAGTGGGAAAGATTTAAGAGTGATTATGCTGAAAATGAATTTGGAGGAAGAACTTCAAGAAGAGTTGTTATAACTCGAAAGGAATATGAACAGCTATTTGAACCAATGGATGAGGAAAAACCTCTTGTTTATAATTTTGAGGGTTTTCATAGTAGCTTACCAGAAAAGAGATGGGAGGATGATTGTTTTGGAGATGATGCTGATGAAGGATTTGAAGGATTTGTTTCAGAAGTAAGACCTATAGGGAATACTAATGTGGGTGAAAGACCAATGAGTTGTAGCAGTCATTTTCATAAAGTTTGCAGAGAAAACTCTGGTGTAGTACAAGTTGATGTGGATGATAAAAAAGCTTGCCATGAATGTCAGTTGGTGTTTGAAACTAATGCAGAAAAACGCCAGCACCGTCGTGTTGGCCATAGACGAATATATGAGTGCATGCTGGATGAAGGGCACTGCGGAAAGAGCATTGGAGCTGTGCAGTACCATGCCCATTTGTGGGAGCATCATGAACCTCTCATTAAACGAATGCTTGAGGATCTAGCTGCTGATGTAATGTCATGTACACTTGCTGGTTCACCATCAAAGTATACTCAGCCATGTCGGGTGTGTCTGTGCCTTTTAGCACAACCTGTTCGACAGTTGCATGAGCTTTTGGTACATGGACAGGTTTCAGGCATGCTAACCTTGAGTTCTCCATCTCCACAGGCAAGTGTCTGGTGGACAGGTAGAGGCTTGTCATGGACTTGTCGTCAGTGTTGCTCTCCGCCTTCTTCAAATCAAAACCCTCGACACTTTCTAATGATGTGTGCTCCACATGCCTTTCCAAAGATATTGGCAAACCACCGGGTCAATGTTCACCTTCTCAGTGACACCTTATTGCATGGATGGTGGTTGCTGTTGCATCTTCTCCTTGTTTTGCCTCCTGTTGACCGATCTTCATTGGCATCTATGTTAGCCCTCGGATTACATAATAATCCATCTTTTGCTTGTTGTCTTATATGTAAACGTTCCTTAGCATTTATTGTTAGCCCTCAGTTAGATGAATCACGTGGGTTATGTGGGGGTTGTTGGGGTATGGTAAAAGATAGCCTATCATGCTGGTTTCTTTGTGGTTATCCATATCCAAGTAATCAGTCCCAGTTAACTGCTCACCTCATGGCAAATCACAAGGGTCAGCTAGCAGGAGGCTGGTGTGTACTGTGTGGACAGTGGGCAAACCCTCTTCTTCCTCATGTATTTACACATACTTATGTTAAAAAAAGTGTCCCCCATTTTACATGCAGTTTCTGTTCCACTAGCTTAGTTGGACAAGATGTCCTATCTTGGGTGGTACATTCATGGGCAGCTCCTGTTTACCCATGCCCCTTCCCGACTTGTATAACTCATCATTGTGACTCTGAAAATGATGACCAGTCCAAACCTGTACAGACAGTACTGCCAACAGCCACACACCTGGCATTCCACATAAATGCTTATCATCTTCCCAGTGATGAGGAGTTGAGCTTGAATGAGGTGAGTCTTGTTCTTCAGTGGGTAAGGGGAGGGAGGGGAGGGCTTCTTACTGCCTCAGATGCTCAGTCACTAAATACAGTTTGGCACAGTCATACTGGGGATTTATTTGCTTTAGTTGGTGCCTGTCATCATCTGATTCCTTCCATTACTGTTAAAGTGTGGTCATCCTGTGTGCTTTGTGGATTCTCAACTACTCTTACATTACGGTATGAAGACAGCAGTCCAGCACCTCTGTGTCTTCGTTGTCGCCTAGGTCTGAGACGTTGCCAAGCTGGCCCACCTTGGCACTGCCCTGCTCAGTCTTGTAACTTTTACACTCACTTGGCTTCTTGTCTTTATGATCATCTTATGGAATCCCCTAAACATCGTCAGACTATAAAACCAAGTCTCAAGTACGTTAAACTACCCAGTCGTTGTTCTAAATGTAACATGACCAGAGTTTTCAAGGATCGCCTGTCATTGTTCTTTCACCAGCTGTTATCACACACTCTTGCTTGCTTAGCCTGTCCCTTTCATGCCATTACAGTAACATCTTTGCAACACCACCGCACTACATGCCATGACCTGCGATCATGGGATGCTGTTTGGGGACGTCTCACCCACAAACAACAACTTCGAGAAAAGTACAAAATGCAGCATCATACATCTGCAAATGAACAAGATGGATGTGTGATGCTTGTTGGCATTAGTTCAAGTGGAGGGGTTGTTGCACAGTGTGATCCTGTGATTTGTATTGCTTCATTAATGGATACCTCTAATGGAAACATCCCAGTTGGATCAGGGCAGGAAATTGCAGGTAATCAAGAGGAAATGGAGGAAACTGTAGAGAGTGAAGATGATGCTGTTCCTGGATGGTGTGGGTCTTTGTGCACTGTTTCAATGTCTCCCCATAAGCTCACTCCACCCACCTCTGACCTTACATCTTCAGCTGACAAAAATATTACCATTAGGAAAGGGAAGATTGAATTGGGACAGCAGGTTCTAGAAAAACCTTTGGCTGGATCACTGGAAACTGTGAAGAAAGATGGTAGCAGTATGTTGGCCCCTGTTGTTACAATGCATAACGATCAGGTGAAAGAGGACAATGAAGAGGAACAGAAGGAGGAAGAGGACGATGATGACAGTGGAAGTGAACCACCTTTGCAAATTGATACAGCTGCTGCTTCCCCTAACTCACCTCGTGGTTCTTGTCCGCCCAGTCCTGCATCACTTGTATCAAGTCCAGTTGGTAATCGAGTAGATTCCTCTTCTCGAATACCAGCTCGGTTGTCTAGGGCAGAAGCCTCTTCTTCCACAGAAATTAAGAACAAAGAAAGTGAAAAAATTGCCACACCTGTTGTTTGTTCTAAAAAGTCCTCATCAGTAGACCGTGGTCAGACTGACAAACAAGAGAGTTCAGGACAGTCACAGGCCGAAGGAGGAACACCAACATTTGGGTTGGTTGATGCCCTCAACAGTGTAGTGGCACAAACTTTTCGCACTATGACTGAGGTCTTAACAGAACAATTGCAACAGAAAGGTGAGGATTCTGATAAACCTGCACAGTCATTAGGGCAAACCAAGCCCCAGGCTGTATCAGACATTGTGTCTCATTCAGTAAGTCAGGAGGCTGATTACTCTGTAAAGAAAAAGACCACAGCAAGGGAAAAACAGGGAAGAAGGTGTGAAGCAAAGCCTGTATCTAAGGGACTGGGAGAAAATGCTGATATTGATGAGACTTCCATGGGAGAAAATATATTGCGTGATCTCAGTGACAAGTACACAGGTCAGTGTGTTGGATGCGGTGTTAGTGTTCTCTTGCCTCGCCTTCAGCTTCATGTCAATGAAGCTCATCCTCATGCTCTTGTTACTTGTACTTGTGGAGCTTTTCAGGGAAGTCTCTATGCATTTTTGGTCCACTCCTTCCATTTATCTCACTTACCAAGTGAAGCACGTCCTTTTGTATTATCTACTGAAGATGGAAGCCAAAGGACTATGGTAGTTCTTGAAGCAAGGTCTTCTCTTGCTATTGGTTACACTTATCCATGTTTTAAGTGTGGTAAGCGGTTTAAACAAGAAAAATCAAGGCAGCTTCATTACAACCTATGCAAACTTGAAAAGAAATTTGAATGTGAGGTGTGTGGTGAAAAGTTTGTACGTGACCACCACCTAGTCAAACACAAGGAGTGGAAACACAACCCACAGACATGCCCTCATTGTGGGAAATGTTTTACCTCTGAGGTTTCCTTAACTCAGCATGTATTGCATATACACAAGAAGCAATTAACTCACAAGTGTGAACATTGTGGTGATCGTTTTGGCACTCGCTCGAGGTTGAGAGTACACACACGTATCCACACTGGAGAGAGACCACATAATTGTCAGCATTGTACACAAGCCTTTGTATCAAGAAATCTCTTGGCAAAACATGTGGCTGCTGATCATCCCAGTCAATCTTCAAATTACCAATCAGATTCAAGTGAAGACCTTAGTAGATACAAAAGCCGAAAACATAGGACCCCGCAAGACAAGCCATTGAAGGGCAAAAGTAACGTGGATAGTGATTCTGAGTCAGACAGCTCAGACTGGGAAGGACCAGAGGATACTGTTCAACTCAGCAAGGTAGATGATGATGACAAAGCAGCTGAAGAAGAATTCCAGACAAGGCTTGTTATGTTAGCAATGACAGAATCAGATTTAGACACATCTGAGTCAGAGGCTGAAAGAACACAAACAGTCTCTCGTAAGAAAAATTCACAGGGAAAGCAAACAAGTAATAAGCAAAAAACATCAGATACAGTACATATTGACAGTGAAGAAACATATCGGCGTGATGAATTACAAAGTCACAGGTTTGACATACAACGCAGTCATGCAGAGCAGAAAAGTAAACGGTTGGTAGATAGTTCGAGTGGTGCAGTGGGAGCAATTGGTGGAGCTGTAGATGATAATCCACCATCCCCTGTTGTGCGAGAAGGTATGTTGCAGTTAGTAGAGAGAGCTGTAGGAGTACGATGTGGACCTTGCCATCTTACTTGGAGTGACCCTGCTGGAAAATTGCTCCACATGTACCTTGTTCATCCACAACTTGTATTAAATTTAGGGCTCACAGAGTGTGCTTTTTGTGACCATTCATTTACCTCGGCTGATGATATTAATGATCACCATTTAGCTTTTCACCAACGAGCCATGCTTCCTGATGGAACATTTCGGTGCTTATGTGGCCTGGTATTTCGTGAGGATGGAGCTTATTATTTTCATCTGTATTATGCTCATAAAGCTCAACGAGCTCTCAATGTTGGTGGAGAGATTGTGTGTCGTGTGTGTGAAACCCGACCGCGCCTTAACAAGATAGTAGACTTGGTTGTACATCTTAGTGATACACATACAATGTTTGATCATGTAAGAGTGAATGATGCATACATGTGTAACTTTTGTTACAAGGCTTTTGAATCATGGACTGTGCTTAGCCTGCATTTCTTTATGGTTCACAAGGCAACAAAGAGTCAGACACTAAGTTATGATTGTCCATACTGTGATGGGGCATCTCCGTGGCATTCTCTTGAGGCTTTACAATACCATCTTGACAATGTACACCCCACTCGACATCGTGTTCACAAAGTTCCTGAGAATTCATGCAGTATTTACATGCCTGCCACACGTATTGCTGTAAGTACACCCACACAGCCATCTAATTCAGGAAATAAAAGAAAGAAATCTGTGACTGCTAACAGCAGTAGTGGAAAATCTCCTCCAAAAAAACGGAAGAAGATATCCAAGAAAGGTCCACGTGATGATGGAGGTGGTATGGAAGCAGATGAAACCCTGTACTGTATCTGTCAGTGTCCATATGATGAGGTCTCAGATATGATAGGCTGTGACAATCCTTCTTGTCGTTACCAGTGGTTCCATTTCGAATGTGTGGGAATTATGGCTGCCCCAGAGGGTAACTGGTATTGTCCAGAGTGCACAACTACCCTGAAAACAACTCATAAGCAGCAGCCACATGCTGATCTTTATGAATATTACAGCAACTATGATGTAGATTCTCAACCAACATCTAAGCCACCCAGTCAGCGGCATCGATCCTCATCTTCTTCTTCATCATCATCATCGTCATCATCCTCGTCTAGTGATTCTTCCACCTCCTCCTCAAGTAGTGACTCCAGTAGTGACAATGAAAATGAAAATAATGATAACAATGACTAATGATATATTTTCTTTGTTAATTTCAAGTAGTTTATATAGTCCAAACCTTTAGAAAAATGCTAAGCCTTGCTCTCCCCAAAACATGTTTTAGTAAAACTATTCTCATTATTGAAACTTTTTTCTCTATTTCTCAATTTTTTATTTCGTCTTGCTTCTTACTGTTTTAGAATTAACATATCTTTAATTAACTGATTTATTATCCCTGACCTTCCTATTCTTTCCTTCTTACCTCCCTTCAGAGAGTTTCTACCGTGGTAGACATGTTTAAGTACAGTACCTGAAAACTGGAAGAAATAGAGAGCACTGGTAGTTAGTACTCTAGAATTCTTTAATAATGAAAACACCTGCACAGTTGGCACTTGGTGCCATGTGTTTGGATCTGTTGTGTGAATAGTGTTTATGGTATATCCATGCCATGGTAATTCCCTTGTGACTGTATGATAGTAGTTCAATCCTGATTATCCAGTTATTAAATGATTATAACCCACGACTTAAAATAGCTTCCTTAGACTTTTTCAGTCTTGGTTCTTTAAGTAAGCTTTCAAAATATGGAAGACCTACTGCATTTAGAATGGAAATACTGCTGTGCCAAATTGCATCAAATCATAGTTTATTTACTTTTTTTGTGTTGATCTGATCCAGAATTCATATTGAAATGTGTAAGATTGATTTAGTCTCCTTGTATAATTCTTGTAAACTAATATACCATCATTTGAAAGGCATAATGAAATTATCTTGCTTTATATTTATTTATCCTCTTTCATTATGGGTGACTTTAGTAGGGATATGGTAGTGATCTGTAAAATTGTTTATTTTCATTCTGATTGGATGTGATTTTACTTGTATCAGAGATTTGTAGTTGCATGATTTGAATTCTTGAGAAACCTCAAATTGAGATGGATATGCCATTTAAAGGTTTTGTTTTGTTTGCTTTACACTAGTTGGTTATGTGTACTTTCAGCTGTGCATAGTAAAACTATGAAATAATTCCATGTCTTTAGTTTTTTAGGCCATACATCACTTTTGAGTTGACATGCACCTCGATATTTGGCAGGGAAAAATATACATTGGCTCTATACTATTAGATGCATATAGAAATTGATGTCATTTTGATTGTAAATAGTGTAACTTTTACCTGAAGATTTCATGTACAAAGCATATTAGTAGGTTTAGTTTTATGTTATTCTGTTTTATAGCCTAAATAAGGGAAGGGAATATATTGCTATCAAATTGAGTGGAAGAAAGATGTAGAATACCTATAAAAGAGCATTAGGGAATTGATGGTTTTGGTTTGAAAAAAGAATATGATTTAACATCTACTAAAGGCTTAAGGGACAGAAAAACTGAATATTAATAAGAAAGTCGAAGGAAGAATAGTGGTTTGGAAAATAAGGAATCCCCTCCAATTTATTTTACTTAAAGAAATTCATGTTTTGTTTTGGTGTTATTTCTATGTCACATAATAAAAAGTGCTATAAATAGGGTAGGAATCCTACATTTATGGCAAAATTATAGTGATTCTGATGTAAATGTAATGAATTATGTAGGTCATTCAGGTTGAACTTGTGAGGAGATTGGTTACACCATTTCACTGTCAGGACTGTTAAGTGTTAAATTATTACATTAATGGGAAGAGTATTTTGGTCAAGTTGCAGTGTTTCTCTAAAAAGAAATTGTAAGTATATATTATGATTGATTTCTTTAGTAATTTTTTACCTGTTTATTATTATTATTATTATTATTATTATTATTATTATTATTATTATTATTTTTATTATTATTAATATCATTATTACTATAAAAATATGATTATTAGTGATATCATCATTCTTACCTTGAGCTCTACATCATTTAACAATGTCAGATAAGAGATCATTGACAATTTAACGAAGATTATTTTCTTGTTCAATTGTTTTAGAAACTTACAGGTACCTTAATTGATAACTTGTCTGTCTCAGAAGAACAATTCTGACAAAATATTTCAGGTTCCTTTATTTGTTCTTAAAAACTGATGAATGGATAGAAAAGCTTGAGTCATCTATTATTACGATATATAGATTTTATATTAAACATGAAATTTGTGTAAGTTTTGAAATGCTCTGATTTATTAGAACCTTATTTTGAAAATTTTGATGTACTCACTATATTCAGGGTGTGTTTCACAGTTTAGAATTCTCTTGATAGAAATAGCTTACAATCACATAATTGCAGTGACGTAATGGTAGTGAAAGAAATAGTATCAAAAAACTTTGTTAGGTAAATTGGATGTGTGGTAAATATGAAATTTTTTTTTTCATTTTAGTAGTTACTCTGGCAACTGAAGTTGTTTTTTCAGCATAACGATTGTATCAAATTCATGTGCACAGTTCTATAATGTTTGGAACCAGATGTAGTTTCTGTTAAATTTAGTTGCTTGTACTATATATATGGATGAAGTACTTTATATTCCTCTCAAATTGCTTATTATAAACATTATTGTACATAATTTTATACACTGTTACAAGCTACTTAGGATTGCTGTTGTGTAGGATCTAGTGGTGTTTATTGATAATGGTAAACTAAATTAGTTGGTATCCAAATCTGTGGGGACCGATTACAGTAGTGCACAGTTGATCATCAGTGATGTATACATTGTACAATTCAACCAAATTGAAAACTGAACCTTTTACTAGTGTTAAAAAAAAGGATCACAGAAGTGAATTGCATAGCTTTGACGAGAATTAGTTTTATAGAAACAGCATAAGAAATAATTCAGATGAGTCTTACTAGAAATAATTAACCAGAGAAATCTAAATATCAGTGTTTGCCATACTTTATTTTGATTAAACTAATGATTGATTATATGAAATTTGATTATATGAAATTCAAATAGCCCAACACCAGTAGATGTATGATACTTTGCTCATGATTTATAGACCCAGGTTTAATCTGTAAGAATTGTAATCCTAATATGTGTACATGTACAAATTCTGTAAAAAAAAAAGATACATTCTGTTTTGATGAATAATTACCAAGTCATAAAACTTTAGAGTAATAGATGACTCTAGTTTTCCCAGTAAACATGCTATCATTACAGTCACTCAGTACCAAACCATATCACATTTCCAAATTTCTGATGCATACAAACTCACCACCAGGCCAATACTAATTATGCATACCTATGAGGATAAGAAAATTGTATCCTTAAGTGGACAGATGTTCAGTGTCACTTCTCTAATATGGTGTGTAATTATCATACTGTAGTACTTTGACCTGAAGCCTCGTGTATGACTGAGTTACCGTTTTTCAATATCTAAATTAACAGAGATATAATATTTGAAGTATTCTTATTGTGTACATATATTGTTTGATATACTATATCTGTTATACTGATTTTCTATGTCAATAAACAGTACAAGAGAATGTGTCATATATATGCACAGCATTATGAATTTAAACCTAATGTGTTAGGTGAATATCTATAGCTATAATGATATATCTTGGTGAATGATAGAAATATAAAACCCCTAGAAACTCATTGACTTCCTTTGCAGAAGGTGATTTGAATGGATCTTGTGATGTGAGATGAAGGAATGGTCAGCTCATTGCCCAGGCAACAGATTTGTAGTTCTTGAGAATTTTGTAAAATAAGCCTAACATGAAAAACATTGTAAGACACTTTTGTAAATGTTTTTGTTAGAGGAAGTAATTTTACATTAACTAGCATGTGCTTGTGTCAGTTTCATATAGTTTCCACATCACAACATAATGTGGTGATAACTGAATTCTTTAGCTTGGTCTTACAGTAGCATTATAGTAAACTAACTTCTTCAGCTGCCCTTGAATCTAGCCTTTTTCAGCAAACTACATTTCTCTGCACCTTTTACACCACTTACCTTTGACCTGAACCCTACAGATCTGGTGAAAGGCCATCCCCACTACACCCTCATCTTTGCTTTTTCACCCTCAACACCCTCATCTTCTCCACATCATTGATACCATTCAGCATTGACTTTAGCCTTGCGGGTCAGGACAGTGTCCATCTTCCTTTTACCCTCATCTTCATAACATCCTTGAAACCACTAGCCTTTGATCTGACCATTACAGGCCATCTCCACTACATCCACAACACATTAGGCCACAGACCTGAACGTCACAGTTCATCTCAAAGGCTATCATTGTCACTACACCTCTTTCTTCTTTATGCCCTCAATTTCACTGCTCCCACACCTTCATTATAGTCTCAGTGTAAATGGCCATTGACTGGAACTTTATGGTTCAAGTCGAAGGCTATCTTTGCTACACCTTCATCTTTGCTAGTACCATATTACGCCTTTCTGCCCTAGGGAAACAGGAGAAGCTAATTCCTGTTGACAGGAGACAGATGCACCCACACACAGTGATATCCTGTCTCTGCTTGACATTTCCTTTAAGCACTCTAGAATGGAAATATAACATATGAAGTACGATGCTCCATTTGGAAAGAGTGATCATGTAGTCCTTGTCTTGAAAAATGTGATGGTGGAGGATACAAGAGAGGGATTATAAGGGGCAGAGAATCCAAAGAGGAAGTACAATTGTTACATCTGTGTAGAACTGATAGAGAATTCTTTTAGAATATTGTTTGGGAAAGGGAGTTCTATAATAAGAGTACGGATTAGTGTTATACGAGGTTCTGTGAAACCTGAAATGAAGGGTCTGGACATGGTTACCATTAGTTAACCAGTGGAGGAGAAGGGTCAAGATGGAGAGATGTTGTTCAGTGAGAAATGCTGTAAAGTGAGAGAGATCCAGGATGTTCTAGGGAGGAGATTATTATTAATAGACACTGCTGCCAGCCAGCATATGAAAGATACAGAAGAGCAAGGAGTAAGTAGTGCAAAGTATGAAGGCAGGAGCAGAGAGATTATGCAAAAATGCACTGTGGATAAAGTACAAGAAAATCCACAACTTTTTAGTTTTAGTAAGTTCATCAGGAACTTGCTCTTGGTGAAAGAGCAGTTAATCAGACTAAGGAACTTTGAGGGAAATATTCTTCAGGATGAAAAGAAAATTTAAGAAGAACAATAGATTTGAAAGCATTTTTCAGTAGCAAGTGCCTTTGCCAATCTGTGTATCTCTGATTTTCAACAAAGGGCACTGGTCCTTGATTGGAATTATCATTTCCCTTGGTAAATCTTTTGGTAATTTATTCCCAAACTATTGATTTGCATGGTTCAACCGCTCTAATAACCCCATAGCTGGAGAGACAACCTTGGTTTCAGAAATTTCAGCATATTTATGGTTTTTCCCTAATACCATGTGTTCCAGAACACCTCAATCTTTGTTTGGAAGCCCACTGTCAAAGCTTTGAGTTTGAGAATGTATGTATAAGGATTTACCCATTTTTTCAGCCTCTGCATGATATTTGTTTATCTGTTCAAGACTTTTTATCAGTTGGGAAACTCTTCCAATTCTTCCGCAGAACTATTGTTTTTAAAAGATTGCCCTACTGAAACCACTGTCTGTTTGAATACAGTGTTCTTTTGGCCCTGCTTGAGACAAGCTTCTCTAATCATTCTTTGTGTTTGTGGGGTAGCTCAGTTGCTTTTCCACAGCAGCATAAGTGGGAAAGGGCTGACACCTGTTACAATCACAGGATTTTTCTTACGATTTAAGTTCTAAACATAGATATGAGAGGTCTTTCATTTTTTATGAAATGGGGTAATTTCAAATGATGTTAATTGCAAGCCTAATTTTTAGGCAAAGAGGAACAGATTTATAGTACCCAAGTAACAATTTATTTGAAAACTACAACTAGGTATCAATATTTTTTACCCAGTTGGACCCCCCCCCCCCCTTTTTTTTTTTTTTTAAGAGGCTCCAAACATACACAAAAGTCTGCATCAAGGCCAGGCCTTGATTGAAACATGTTTATGAAAGGGAGGAAGAAGAGATTACGAAAAGTAATAACAAATTTTTGGGGTGAAACCCTGTTGTAAAAAATAAGTGCCAGGTTATAATTACTAGGAAAGACATGAGAAGGTTGAGTGTTCCAAAGTTATGGGTTGTAGGGAAAGAAACATTAAATGACTCGCCCTTAAATTACCAGCAGCCACACAGTAATCATACGACGCTACTAAATTACCAACAGTCATACAGTAATCATGTGACTCGGTAACTTTCCAAGTATTAGGTGGTCTTGCTAATAGCAGGAGCACAAGCTGCCAGTTAGTGGGAGCAAAATTCAAAGTAATACCCATAGAAGAGGGAAAGTTAACCAACATTGCAGCATAGGTTAGCCTTGAGAAGTTGATAAGTCGGACCGTTTTCGACTCGACTGTAGTAAGGATGAAGTGTTAGAAACACCCCAGGTGTGTGAGCATTACTCCATACATGGATGGATCAGTCCATTTTATAAAAGGAGCAACTGTTGGAAGAAAGAAATTTTGACATTTAAGCAGGAATTCCCAGTTTCTTACGAGACAGACTTAGTTATATACTTAATGTGAGGTATCCCAAAAGCTTGGATGTTACAGTAACACCAGTTATGTTCATTATGTCAAGAGATGGAATCACACATTCATCAAAAGAGAAGATAGTTGTGGTACATATATTGTAAAATCTGTTGGATGGCCATTGATGGCGACCCAAAGGATGATATATTGGAGGCCTTAGTACCACTAGTAACCATTGAGGACGGTTGTCTTTTTTTTTTTTCCTGGGCCTTCCTCTGATGTGCATCTGTGATGCTTGATGCATCTATTCCTGCCTTGCCTGCCCACCTGTTAGGGCTTGCCAAACCCTCAATACCCATGTAAGCATTTTTATGCCTCTGAAAATAAGAAGACTGTTGGATGAGTTTTATCAGAATAGGAAGATTTATCTGAAGACAAGAATGAAGTGGAAATATACAACATTGTAAGAGTGAGCAGGATGCACATGTGAGTTAGGAGATGGGCCCTATACTTTATCAGCAGGATCAAAGGGGAGTTCTAATGTCTGTGTGGTTAGAAGGCTATGATAATAGGCTCAGGCCCAACATGTATCCCTTTGATAATATTGTTCTTTTGCAGGATGTTAAGAGTTAGGTCTAGAATCAGAGAAACTCAAAATTTTTCCATTTACCTTCTTTTTCAACTCAGCCTCCCATTACCTCAGGCAAACCTTAACATTGAAGTCCTTTCTTATGCAAATGACCTCAGTCACATCAGAACACCCTTACACTAGAAACAGTTAAATATGCAGCACTTCATTACAAATTTGGAACAATGATTGCTTACTTAGAACATCTGCATCTCCACAGAAGTTTTCAATCTTTCCAGATAGACATTTATCCAGCTCACACCCTCTAGTCACTTTGAATGGACAGTCTCTCCCACTGAGCAAAGCTTCAACCATTCTAGGTATTACATAAGACATACATGACATTTTTCCCATATGCCAGTATCATCAGTGCTAAAGCAACACACAAACTAAATGCCCTCAGAACACTAACTTGCACCAGATTTGGACAAGAAAGAAAATCAACGTCAGAACAAACATTTAATATGCTTCTTTTTGAAATATGCCTCACATGCCTGGTCTTCCACCCTTTCAAAAGTGAATATAACAAAGCTGCCAACCACACAACAAGGTACACATAGAACAATCACTGGATGCCTAATTATTGCTAGGCTTTCAGCATTTGCTTTGAGTGCACCACTTTAAAACTGTGCCTTACTTGCCTGGTCTTCCATCTGCTCTAAAGCAATTACAACAAAGCTGCAAACCACACGACATAGTGCACTCAAACAATCAATGTATGCGTAGCAACCACAACACGCAACACTTTCACAATGAAACAAAGATCCTCCCAATAAAATCCCACCCCAAACTTCTATCAACAGCACTCTACCCTTCATACCCAGACCACTCCATAATTTATGATCAACCCCCAAAATAAGAATGAAAAGCTTACCCATACCTCACACTTCAGTAACCTCTACTCACAAATCTTCCCCACCTGACAAGCATAAAAATGACAAAACATGTATTCACCAAAATAACCCAACAAACACTAAGCAGACGAAAGAATGGCCCAACACTCCCATGTACACATGTATATACATAAACGCCCACACACACACATATACATTTCAGTGTATACATACATATACATACACAGACATATATATACACATGTACATATTAATACATGCTGCCTTAATCCATTTCTTGCCACCAACCCGCCACACATGAAATGGCACCCCCCTCCCCCCACGTGTGTGTGAGGCAGCGCTTGGAAAAGACAACAAAGGCCACATTCGTTCACACTCAGTCTCTAGCTGTCATGTGTAATGCACCGAAACCACAGCTCC
>JAUUDZ010121579.1:0-19243 GCA_032361705.1 Panulirus versicolor
GGGGGGCAGTGGTGGGGCCCGGGGTGGCAGTGCTGGGGCGCGGGGTGGCAGTACTGGGGCACGGGGCGGAAGTGCTGGGGCGCGGG
Organism: Panulirus versicolor; assembly: GCA_032361705.1. Lineage (NCBI taxonomy): Eukaryota > Metazoa > Arthropoda > Malacostraca > Decapoda > Palinuridae > Panulirus > Panulirus versicolor. The sequence goes on from JAUUDZ010121579.1 coordinate 87, forward strand.
GTGACAGGCCTAGAGGTAACCCCCCATCACACTCACTCTTGGGAAGCTTGCCTCTCGTTAATACAACGCAAACAAAAGATCATTATCACATTCAGAGTTACAGACAGTCTTTGAAAAATCATGCAGGCGTCTGCTTCCCCCGTACATAACATGTAGTACATAAACACTTAGGCAAGACATGTCTTCAGTGCACATGCTGAGCTGGTGCGAGAGGACTTGCATGACAAATATCTATTAATAACAGACAGGTTACTGGAAGCGATGGAAGCACTAGTGGTATATGGCAATAAAGTCACCACTGGGATGTGGTCTACCCCAATAACTAAAGACGTTTTATAGAACTGTGCTGAATCGTATGATCATGTACAGAAACATACAGGACAAGTAGTATGAAATATTCTAACCAATACAACTGGACTGAGTATGTCTTATCTATAACATATAAACAACTACAGCAATCTAGTACAGATAAATCCTTAGAAGCAATAAGCACTATCTCAAAGTTTTATGCTCGCCCTACAAAGGCAAAAGCCATCTCCACAAACATGGCACACCTGAAGCCACACATGTGCCATGAAAGTGAAAACCATAAGCATTACAAGCAACACACACCATGAGAGGTTGAAGGCGCCATTACTGCGGTAGCGTACACGTCATAAGGGTTACCACTGTGAACTAACACTAACAGCAGATCCATTCGAAGAAGCAGTAACCTCTCTAGAGATGTTGTAGACCAGTTAGGAACTTGTGATGGTCTGCACCAGCATCAAGCAAGCACTGGGAGAGCCACACTAAGGTTGTATGGTCTATGCACAGAATCTGATTGTGTGGGCAAATGTACGTACATCACTAGTGAACACCAGAATCTTTGGACTAAACACTGATAATGAAGATCTTGCACAGAGCAGAAGAATGGAAAGTAATACATAGATTTCACTGTTACCTTCAAACACAGGACGAAATTCTCCTCGTAAGTGCTGCTACAGATATGAGCCACGAGCTAAGCAATAAGTCAAGGACGATACAGATTCCTAAACGTAATGGTTATTAGAAATCAAACAAAAAAGTGTAATTGACTGTCGTGAGATCTTCTCTTTCACATGAAGATGTCTAGGTACCATCAGATCAGCCGACACTTCCTCATCAGGAAATACTACCAGATATCTCACGACAGCCGAAGAACAATTTACCATAACGTGCAACACAAGATCACTAACACAGGCTAACAAATCACAAAAAAACTTGTTCACACATTAGTCTCAGCAGCAACGTCTTGTCTCTTTGTGCTTATCAGAACTTCCCTTGAAGCCTCTTTTACTGAGGATACTCATAATATTATGAGCTGCTAGTAACATTAAGATCAATGTACAGTCTGGTCATGAACACCTCTGAGAGCTGGAGAAGACGCAGGTGTGCACTTACCTCAGAAAATCTTGTCACACAAACATCATCTCAACTGAATCTCTCAATCGATCAAGTAAGAGAAAGTAAAATATACTTTTCTTTAGTTTAATACATTTCCTTTGTCCAAGCATATACAAAATATGAAGATTAACTCTCCCATAAATTTCTTGGATTTAGATGTAACGTAAATATGGGTAGATATGGGCCAAATTATGTAAGCCAAGTGGCATATACCAAATCTCACGTGAATATGTGACAGCGATTACATCTTTTTTTTGCGAGATTATCCAGGTCTGGATATCATGGAAAGTTTCAGATAAAAGCCACAGGTCATCTGGGGTTTCGAGCCGGGGCCTGAGGTCAGTTGAGACCTGAGACCTTGACCTGAACCTGATGACCCACCATGGCCTGGCAAGAGGACAAGATGTCACTACCTGACACAGGAACACGAACACCACCGCTGGGGCAACTCACCTTGCGCATCTTCTTCGTCATTTCGTCCTCATCTCCTCTCGCGTGAGGGAAGGGAGGAGGGAGACCTAAAGGTCTTGGTGAGGGCAGGTCCGTCACGTCTCTTCCTGCCGCACCTGTTGATGACACTCCAGAATAATATGGGCCTAAAAGTAACAATTTAGAAATTATTTTTGCAAAGGTCAGTCGAGATAGTTGGTCTTTATTTCCAGGATTCCTAAAGAAGCTCAATAGCAGTACCTGGCGCTTTTGGTATGTAAACACTGAGGATAAAACATGAACATGTAGAGCGCAAGCAGAACGTCTGACTCACGTAAACAAGAACTTAGCAATAATAAACACCTGTCAGGGGAGCGGCAGCGGTGTCCCCGTCAGATTCTTTCTCCGGGGAAGTCCCCGACTTCTCTGGGGATGAGGAAGTGTAGGGATGGTCTGACGGCGAGGAGTGATCCGGTGTCACTTCTACAGGAGTGGGTCTAACCTCTGCAGCAGCGGGTCTCTTCATCCGCTTGATGTCTTCTGCTTCTGGCTGAGGAGGCAGCGAAGGGCACGGCTGGATCACCTTGCCAGACTCTGTGGGCCTGGGAGGGGTAAATTCTGTCATTATGGGCGCTTTGGGCCTTGGTGGCTTGGCATATATCTTTGTACTTTGAGTCGCGGCTTCTAACACCGGGGAGCCGTCAGTGAGAGGTGGAGAAGACTCATGTATGGTCGGCAAGGGAGGTCGCGTTAGGAACCTTGGGTCATACTCGAGTGGAGGCTGAGGTCTTGGCGGTGTCATTTCCCGCTCGTCGTCAGCGTCGTCACTGGGAGGGTCAGGTCTTGGAGGTGGGCATACATGCGACTCATCCACATGGGCGCCATCCAAGGCTGGAGGGACAGGGCGAGGGGGTGTAGTCTCATGCATGACAGGAGGGAGAGGGCGAGGGGGTGCAGTTTCATGCAGGGGAACAGTGGCACCAGTCGACCCTAACTTTCCGTACACCTCGGTCGGTCCGGGCGGCCTAGGTGGTGGCACCTCGTCCGCTTCATCGGCTGGGGTAGGGGGTCGTGGAGGTGGCTCCGGTGGCCTTGGGGGTGGAACCTCACCTGTTTCAACATCTGGGGTTGGGGGTCGTGGAGGTGGCAAGTCCTCTACGACAGTGGGGCATGAGGGAGGCGGTCCCTCTGCCTCACTGGCAGGGGAACGATCCTGTGTCTGTGTTACATAATCTGAGTCTGTATTTCTAGGTGCTGATGACCCTGTCGGCCTCACCTGCAGCAGGGTGGGTTCCTCGGGCGGTGGCAGGTCCGGTGGCAAAGGCCACTCTTCATCGGCCTCACAGACTGTTCCTGATACAGGGTGTTCCTCTACAGATACAGGGCGTCCCTCTACAGTTCCAGATACAGGACGTCCTTCTACAGATACAGGATGGACCAGTACAATTCCAGCTACTGGACGTCCCTCTACAGATACCGGACGTCCTTCTACAGATACAGGAGGTCCCTCTACTCCTGAAGGAGACGCTTGACTTATATGAGAAACAGAAGCGTCTTCATTCACACCCTGAAGTGATGCAGCTACTGCAGATGATATGCTAGACTGTACCGTGGATTGTGAAGCTTCTACAGGCAGTGGAGCGCGGTCTACAGCGGCAGGCGCGGTACAGTGGGCAGGCGGAGTGAGTACTGGAGTGTGGGCAAGTTGTGAAGATTCGGGTGAAGTGAGAAGAGAATCACAGGTGTCAGAGGCCACAGTCTGTGGCGGAACAGAAGCGGAGGGTCGCTGTGGAGAAGGATCACCTGCAGGAGTAGAGGGTGGAGATATCCACCTGGAAATACGAAGAGAAAAGAGTAAGAGAATGCAATCTGTGCCCAACATAAACCTACAGTTACAGCATGTCAGATATTAGAAAGTCTAGACCAACACCCAAAGTATAATGAAGTTAATACAGTAATGACTTTGTTACATAGGTATGTACAGGAAGACTATGTCTTGAAGCATTAATCCGAAACCTTCCTTAACATCCGTGAGAGTAAAGATGAAGGCTTCCCAACACTGCAAACCTTCAAACAGCCGAGCTTGTCTAACTTTTACTTAACGGAAAACAGTTGAGCATCGTTCCTGTGCTTACACTGAGGACTAACGTATGAGACTGATCCCGTCAGACTCCTGGGTAAATGTCAGTAACGAAAGCCAACTCTCACTCGGGCGCTCACTCGCGAAATCCTCTAACTGACCAAAAGTCTTAAAAGCAGCGACATTAATATATATGGCATAAAACCGAATCTTTTCAATGATTCTCATTAAACGCTTCGGATGGTCAATTCTTTTATTTTTTTAGCATATTATCCTTAGTGCAAACAGCGATTTCATACGGAAACACTTTCTTAAGAGACAATTACTTTCCCTTCATAGGGTGCTCGGTGACTGGAGCAAACACGAGTTTCCAACACTCAATTACAGACGCATCCGAGGGGTCAAAGCTTAAGTTAGTTAAGTGAGGTGTCTGGGCTGGCTGTCTTCTCCATCGCACCTAAGCAAAGACCAGAGCTGTGAGCATATTAGCTTCAAGTCCAAGATGGTATGGTTAGGCTCACTGGTTACTGGGTGGAGAAAGCAAAGTGGTGGTTCACAGCGGGCAAATGGATCAATGCGGTCATAGACATATCCATGCCTGGGTATCTTATGGGCTGCTATACATGCTCAGTTCTTCACTAAGTCCTAACTAAACAGGCCAATAGTTAGGACTGTCTATCTATCTATCTGTCTATTTCTCTGAGGCCCATCCCCTTTGGGAACCCCCTCAAGTGGGTGGCCAGAGCAAAAGAGTCCTCATAGCTGGTGAACTCCAGGACCACTTTTAGAAATGCCTCACCCTTACCGGCCACTGGCAGAGGCCCACTCTAGTGCAGTGGTCTTCAGCGGCTCTTACCCAACCTTCCTACTGACTCATCCTAAAGTTAAGACTCAGAAGTAATTTTTCCAGCCACACCATCAGGTTTAACTGAGCAGTTCCGGCCTGCATGGTCATAACAGAGTGAACAACTGAGCGTGTGTAGCGACGGTATGGGTAGCGCACGACCAAGACGGGGGTGGAGTAATGCAGGGGAAGGTAAGTCAAGTGATAACACGGGGATGTTACGATGTAGCAGTTAGCAACAAAATGTACACCAGAGCAGGTGTATCTTCCCACAGCACAAGCACTTCCAAAAAGTAGTTAATGCTTTAAAATCAAAGGAATACCAAACTACAATATGAAAAATAAGGCCTTTATACACGGCTCTACGATCAAAATATTGGACTACATGTGTGCGTCAATATGTGACTGAGTATTAAGTAGTGCAATGTGGAGCTGAGCACATGTGTTCAAACCTGAAGGCATCCCTGGCGGTGTGGGAGTCCCTGGAGGAATCCGGTCTCCTGAGGGAGGTTGTCTTCTCCAGCATGAGGGTCCTGTCCCCGTGGGTGTCCCCTCCGTGCAGCACCACACGCGTCGTCACCTTCTCTGAGGACACCTCCTTCCACGCCTGCACCCGGAACAGACAATACAGAAAATGAGAAACCTATTTCACCAGAGACGAACACCTATTACAATAAGACATGACTGGGAGCAACTGTTATGTGCAAACACTTTGATAAGATATTCTTTTGAGGGAAGAATAAGAAGCCTCGTGAAGCAAGTGTACACAGAACAATAGAAAACAACATGTGATAAGTTGAAAAGTATCAATTATCCACCGTCAAGATACAGAGAAACGAGAACATTAGTGAACATTAAAAGGCTTCGACAGCCAACGTTGACGAGTATGTGCGCTCTACAACCCTCCAAGAAACAGCTTCCCCAGCCGGCCCAGTTCAGGTCGTCTCCTGACTGACCATCTACGTGTTCCATAAACTATGAGTATCAAGTCATAGCCTGGGATAACATTGCTTCCAAAGACTTGAGGGCCAACTCCTGGAAACATCTGACAACATATATTCCCCTCTTATCATTTCAACCATTATCTTTATACATGTTAATATCTATCAACTTTACTGACATGCGAATAACAATAAATATATTAACAATTCATTTATCAATTTCTATAATTATCAACAGCAAAGTTTTAGGTCCCTAATCGTTTACGAGACAAAATGTATACTGTGGTTTTGCCAGAGCAAATCTCAATTAATCAGACCTGGTCCATCCAAATCCGATCCTAACCTAATCCTACTCATCCTTAAATAACGTCAAAGATTAGCAGATAAATACAAACACTGTGATTCACGAGTGAACGAACAGGAGGTCCTTATCCACATGGAAACCAGCGCCAATCATGCGAACAAACACAGGCGCGTACCGGGGTCCGCACAGGGACACTTTACCTCTGAAAGTGGGAGGGAAAACGCTGGTGTTTAGCCTATATATATATATATATATATATATATATATATATATATTATACCATCTACCAAACCCAGTCTGGACGAGCAGTGAGATGAGAAGGCGAGCTACCGGTCAACTTTCACACTACACTTCTCCATACGTTGCATCCCTTCCTCCTGTGTGGCAACATAAGGATTAACTGACTGAATTGCAGCCACCACTGTCCAGGGTCATTCATGTCACCATTTCTGAACAAATTTTCAAATGATTAGGTGATGCTTGACCTTTGGACTGATACAGAGTCAACATAATTGTATAACCCTAAAAAGCTCTATTCTAGTACCCTACAGTTTCAAACGTATCTCTCTCGCTGCTCTTTACCAATAAAAGTCGTAAAACAATGACAAGATTCGAAAGAATTTTCTGCCTCCTTTCGTGTACGATCTGGCTGCGGATGGTTATCATTAATGACGCAACGATTCATCAATTTTCACAGCCAGCGGTGTAACCCATGACTCACAAACAGTACACGTTATGAGCCGTGGGTCGACATTTGTAATGGCACATTTACTCTAGCAAGACAACTTCAGACTATCACTTGGGACAGATACAAAAAAAAAAAAAAAAAAAATCGAGACATCTGTGTGTTTGTTTATGACGTGTATTGCTTTGTGATCCACATCAGAGGAATAGGGAGACATCTGTCTCAGGGTAAGGGGCGTCCCTTTCCTTTAGCTAGTGTACAAGACCGGGACTATATGGACCTCCCTGCACACAGGTTCCTGCTTTTTTAGGTGAATGTCGCTTTGGGCGGGAAACCTCTCCCTGCTGGTAGCCAAGACAAGAAATGACGATTCCTGCGGTTGGATGGAAAGGAACAGGAGAGATATAAAGATATTTTCAGTACGAGTGATTTAGATATATTAAGTGAGACATAGCGATGTGGTTATGGATCATTTGAAAGGACTGGAGTGAGGAGTGACACCAGTCGTGTTAGATGCTAGAAATGATGAGGTTGAGGAAGGTGTGAGGGAATCCTGAAAATCCTGATGAGTGACCTGAAAAGGCGTTTTATTGTCGATACGTAAACTCTGGGATGTTAAGGTACGAAAGTCAAATGTGACAGGTTTAAAATGCCTGCAATAGTTGCACGAGTGTCATGTTATAATACAGGAGGCAGTTCCAGGAGTCTGCTTGTAACAGAAAACGAGATATGAGGTAAGTGGTGCTGGTGTAGTGGTAATGAACAGAATTTGTCACTGGAGTGATGGACTTGCTGAATGATGAGACAACAACATGTGAGAAGGAATGTATAGGATAGGCAAAGAGCTAAGAGTCCCTTCTATCCTCATGACACTCCTTCAGAGCTCAGGAAGCCCACCACGTCCACCGGGCGTGACCACAGGTCAGAGTGTTGTGATGTTTGTGTGTCTGTGTGAGGAAAGAGGATAACTGAGGCTCAAGTGTCGTCATCATGGGTGTTGCATCGTGGGCATGATGGGCTGTGGGACGTGTGGAGTCGGTGCTCGTAGTATTGTGGGGATGGGCGATGGCCAGACCACAGACGGGGAAGTGTGACTCGTGTTTGTCTGGGGAGTGTAGTTTTAAGACGGATTGCTTGTAATCAAACAGCCAATAGCCGGTTTTCTATCACGGGCACTGATGGCCGAGTGGTCAGCACTCCGACTGCCACACACAGATAGGCAGAGGTTCGAATCCTCTCTATGGAGGGCAAGATGTTTCACCCATACTCCAGTTAGCAGTTGTTTGACGTTACAAGGGACAGGAAGGTTTTTATGAGAGAGAGAAACCCTCTGCACATCATTAGAATTCACTGACTCTGGAGCAAGAGACATGAATTTCACAACTTGGGGAGGGAGGGAGGGAGGGTGGTGTGCTCTGATGGCATTAGCTCCTCCTACACAAGACAAGTGAGTGGGTCATACCTTCCCCGGCGTGACAGGTGTCTGGCTGGTGTCTTGTGCCTCCGTCTGCACCTGCACAGGGATGTGCACGTCGCCGTTGGCCAGGCCCTGGGGCCTGTCCGCCTCCAGGCGTGCTGCATCCTTCTCTGGTCTCTTGCGTTCCCCAGACTTGGATCTTGACCTGAGGAGAGTCGTCATGTGAGCTTTACCGACAAAATAAGTCATCATCACTATACTTCGTGGACGGGTTTCCACGCCACACACTCATGAAACAGCTCCACGGAGAAGGTCCCTCACAGTGGTCATTAGATGAATGCAAACATTGCTACATGATAACGACCCTCGCCCCCATATCCTCCCTCAATCCGGTCTTCGGGTTCACCCTCAAAGCTCTTCTCTCCTTCTTATATTGATTAGAGTCACATACTGACCTGTTACATTAACCAATCTGGTGTACTTTTATCTACAAGCCTACATCAACTCTACTGCACGGGTCTGCAAACATAGACTGATCACATGTATATTTTAAGAAACGCCAAGAGCAAAGACAATTTATGATCTCCATAATTCATACACTGTGGTCATACAACCTTAACAATCTCATCATCCAAAGTACAGAGTTTAAACATCACATGACGTGAGATCAACATCATTAGTTTCTACTGCTTGCCTGACGTATGTGTGCCTGTCTCGCCTCGTCCTGGCTGCGTCCACATTACAGAGCTTTATTCTAGTTACAAAATCTCCATTCATGGCTGCACAGTATCGTCTCTAAACATCTAATAATGTTTAACAGAAATCATTGATGTATCTGATCCTCCTGCATGTCTTTTAATGTCCCTCAAGTCATCGATGGGGCCTTGAACGGGTCATATGAACTGAGAGGGTCAATCCCCAGTTGGCCTGGACATCGGGTCTCATTTCTGTTCTTCGGCAAACTCACCCAGGTCACGCCAGCATAACCCCTACACGTAAAGGGATCCAAAGAGACTTCATAGTGAAGTCTACGTGTATGTCATTTTCTCATCTCAATAACCCAGACTGAACAAGTCTCGCACTACAGAGTCTTCGTAAGACAAATTTTCTGAACCATGGAAGATCGTTCCATACCTTCATCCCAACAGGTAATTCACAACAGTAGGCATTCCTGCTGCTTCACACAGTGTAGACGTAGTCCAGGTAACTCATCTAACTCCCTTTCACTCCCTGCTCGCATCTCTGTATACACTACAAGCTACCACACTGGTATCAACATGTTTCAGAAGAAATCCATGTAACAGTCAAGCCAGAGGGAGAGGCGAGCGGAGCGGTCCTTTCGTTACTGTTCTGTTCCAGCCACAACTCAGAATAAGTCAACAGATAACAAGGCTCTTCACCCGGCCTCGCCCTCATCACACACGTTATGTCCCACTCATAACAAAAGCGCTAAATAACCATGATGACATCACTCAACCTTGACGCATTCCTTAGGAACATTTACTTCACACTTACCCACTCAAACCACCACCTACTGTCACGCACGCACGCACTCCCTTACACAAGCTCTTAACAGCATTCAGTAGTGTTATGATCACGCCGTATGGAGTCAGAACTTCCCAAAACACTTTTCTATTCGTTTTACATGACTGATTGATTGACTGACTGATTGATTGATTGACTGATTTATGCCGGTGTCCCCGGCAGATTTACTGTGCATCCCATGCTCATCCTGTGAGCGGTAGCGCAAAAGGATTGCAGGGGTCACAAAGGGTCTTACTCAGACCCCCAGATCTGCCTTTATAAAACATAAGGCTCATGAGCATCGCAATCATGGTAGAAAAAAAAAGTGCTACTCATATGTATGTAAAAAAAAAAACTTTGCCAGCGTTGTCGTCATTCGAAAGTTTTGGCAGCCACGTTATAGTGAACACTTCTCAGTAATTTCGGCTAAAAACACGGTCCACACAAGCACATCCTGCCATGAATCCTTCGACATCCACCTTCAACCCACCACACAGGACCCCTTCCCGCACAGTACCAGTGGCAAGAGATATCAACAGAGCATCCGCCACTATCTCTAACACAACCTTCACAACACCCGCTACAACAATGACGACTCATGATCAGTATTTTCTAATATCTTTCACAACCCTGCCATGCACATGACTCCTCCCAGTCTGTAAACATGAATTCCTGCACGTGTCATGTACCTCATCTTGTGCAGTCTGGGTGCTGACCAGAGTCCTGGGTCTCACTTGCCCCAAGTACTGACCTGAGTCCTGGGTTTCACCTGCCTCGGGTACTGACCTGAGTCCTGGGTCTCACCTGCCTCGGGTACTGACCTAAGCCCTGGGTTTCACCTGTCCCGGGTACTAACCTAAGCCCTGGGTTTCACCTGCCCCGGGTACTGACCTCAGCCCTGGGTTTCACCTGCCCGGAGTGCTGACCTAAGCCCTGGGTTTCACCTGCTCCGGGTACTGACCTAAGCCCTGGGTCTCACCTGCCCCGGGTACTGACCTAAGCCCTGGGTTTCACCTGCCCCGGGTACTGATCTCAGCCCAGGGTTTCACCGGCCCGGAGTACTGACCTAAGCCCTGGGTTTCACCTGCTCCGGGTACTGACCTAAGCCCTGGGTTTCACCTGCCCCGAGTACTGACCTAAGCCCTGGGACTCACCTGCCTCGGTTACTGACCTAAGCCCTGGGTTTCACCTGCCCCGGGTACTGACCTAAGCCTTTGGTCTCACCTGCCTCGGGTGACCTTGTCCCTGAACTCCTTGAAGGAAGCGACGATCTCCCGCGTGAGGGACTTGGACCTGGACCTTGTCCTAGACCTGCTGGCCCTCTCAATGGCGTCCGGGTGGTCCTGGGGTGCCTCCTTCTTCACCTTCGTCGTGGCAGTCGTCCTCTGGTCGTCGTCGTCGTCCACGACGCGTGGAGCAGACCGGCTTCTTGACCTGTAAATAACATTCTTCAAGAGGGACCCCACATCATCATGACGTGCACAATACAAATACCCAGTGATGGTTGTGGCTCAGGCGAGGCTGGGGAAGCTCTGGTGGGCAGGACGAAGTGCTACAGATGGTTCTTGTTTATATGAACCACTAGTTAACAGAACCATAGAACAATTCATGTAAAGATGACCTCTGTTCTCATATGGACGAGGTTACTCATGTTGTAATATCATCTTGTGAAACTGGCGTGTATGAGATGCACTTTAACACATAACAGTATAAAGATATCTATTTCTCTCTTTATCTAATGTACTTCATCAATACAGTGTTAAGGTAGCTATTTCTCTCTAAATTCGATCTTATGTCAAACTAGCCAAAGATAAAGGGAAGATTAATATAAATTCTATGATCCATTTGAACATTTTCACACGAGGTGCTCGTGAGATAGTGGCATCTGTTGCCCTACCTGTTGACAGATGTGGGGGAAGTACCTGGAACGGGTGACACGGTTTACATGAAACGGGTGACACTGGAACTGAAACGGGTGCTATGCTTTACCTGGAGCAGGTGCGACGTGGTCCTGGAAAGGGTGTGACATTTTACCTGGAACGGGCACGACGCTGGACCTCCGCCTTGGCATGATCATCCTTGCCCGTCGAGCCAGACTTGGTCCTCGACCTGGATCTTTTCTTGAGAATCTCATCGAGGGGGAGGTCGGCCTCGGAGGGGGGGCGAGTATCGTCGGGAGTGAAGAGGTCCTGGAGTTCCTGACACTCCGGGCAGGTGTAGTAGGTGGCCGAGGTGCCGCACGTGCACTCAGAGCAGGTCCAGTACTCGCTGCTGCCGCTACTCTGTAACACAACACATCACACGTCACTACCACAGGTTAGCCGCTCCCTCCACCCACCTGTTCCCACCTTGGAATACCAGACAACGTAGGGTTCCTCCACCCATCTGTCCCCACCTTACAATACCAGACAATGTGGGGTTCCTCCACCCATCTGTCCCCACCTTACAATATCAGGCAACGTGGGATCTGCACTCCACACCTGGTGAATATCAGAATGAAATGACTTAGAATACCTTTTACAATATACCTGTGGATGAAACAGCCATCTTGTACCTTCCCAGCCAATGTCTACCCACCAGCTAGCCAAGGCTGCATCGTGGATGGTTTTGTGGTGATCTACGGCTGTGGGGGACCACGCTAGAAACCAGTGATGCCCAGAAGGAAGGTGCGGCCGTGTGAATGAAGGAAGGTGTGGCCGTGTGAATGAAGGAAGGTGTGGCCGTGTGAATGAAGGAAGGTGTGGCCGTGTGAATGAAGGAAAGTGTGGCCGTGTGAATGAAGGAAGGTGTGACCGTGTGAATGAAAGGTGTGGCCGTGTGATGAAGGTGTGGCCATGTGAATGAAGGAAGGTGTGGCCGTCATGTATAAAATGGAAATAAAGTATAACAAAACGTGGAACAGATTACTAACTCAAGAACCAGTTCAGTCTTCACTAAGCCGATCAGGGGCGTATCTAGGGGAAATAGTGCCAATGGCAAGCATTGAAATTGCGCCCCTGGCTTGATTAACAATGTACATACAGTGGATGTACATAAAAATGTATACAGCGTAATTATAAACTGTTGAAGAGTTGAGCCAAATTGAATTTATATAAGCTCTTAAAGACTTAAAGTTATAGACTTATTTGATCAAAATTGTAACGTAGAAGCGGTAATGCAACTGATAGTAGCAAAATATCACTATAGTTGAAAAGTAGGCGAGTTTCTTTTTAATCTCGCAAAACCAAACCGTTAAAAAATGTCAATCGGGTAGCAGATATCAAAAAACAAACCTGTTAAGTGGCTCCCTACTTCAAGTGGCGCCCAGTGCACCTGCCCTACCTACCCATACCCTAGATACGCCACTGAAGCTGATCATTAACTCGTGACAACAGGTCGCTAAAGAGAAGGTTCTCATATGCCCTAAACCGTGTACCGTTACGGGAGAACGACATGGCTGCATTCAATGGATGTCCGAAGGTATGAAGAGGCAAAAAAATGTTGTGACTACTGGGCAGGTTGACGCTACACAAATAGTTGACTTTCTATATTATTCCTATATCATATATATCGTACGAATGTGCTGACTGTTACATGTTCCGCGGTTGCAGGTGTGGTAAAGGAGGTATGCAGGTGTTTGCAACGGAGAATGTGCATGAGAAGCCAAGAAACACAGGGATTGGTATGTGTATATATGGGTTTGGAGAAAGCATAAGATGGTGTTAGAAGAAATGTTTCGTGTATGTTGTTACAAGCATGTGGAGTGAGAGGAAATGTATCAGAAGCAGTGAGTTTTTATTAAGCGCAAGGCGTCTGTACGAGTGGGAAGAGGAATTTGAACTGAGGAATTTGCGAAAAGAAGTGGTCACCACGATCATCACTGCTGTCACAATTTCCACTGCCATCACAATCACCACCACCTCTACTAATACTACTAGCATAACTACTAATATTACTACTACTACTACTAGTACAACTACCTCGATCTCGACCCATAGCCTAAAGTGGGTTGCGGCCGTTTCAAGGAATGACCTCCATCATATGTGGGTCACAAGGGCTTCTTCTGGGGAAATTCCGCCAGCTTGTTATGTTGATTCAGGAGAGACCAGTAGACTATTGGTTCCTCTGAACATAAGGAAAATGGATTTCCTCTCCAAATGTGCATTACTGCACAATGCTTATCAGTGAAGAAGGATATGATGTAGTGTTGTCTTGCTGTAACATTCAACCTTAATCCTACATGGAATGACATACACTTACGGACTTGGGCTACCGAGTGAGAAATAAATCTATGACAGCAAGGCTACCGACTGAGAAGTAATCGTGATGCTACGCTACTGAATGAGAAGTAATTCAAGAAAGCTAGGCTACGCTACTGAATGAAAGATAATTCATGAAAGCTTGGATACTACTGAATGATAAATAATTCATGAAAGCTTGGATACTACTGAAAGAGAAATAATTCATGAAAGCTGGGATACTACTGAATGAGAAATAATTCATGAAAGCTGGGATACTACTGAAAGAGAAATAATTCATGAAAGCTGGGATGCTACTGAATGATAAATAATTCATGAAGGCCAAGCTATTACTGAATGATACATAATTCATGAAAGCTAGGCCACTGATAAAAAGAAGTCCTAATAGCCAAGCTACAGAGCGAGAAATAAATCCACGAGAGCAAGGCTACCAAATGTGAAATAAATTCATATGGACTAGGTTACCGAGAGATATAATTCCCTAAAAGCTAAACTACGACGGAGTGAGATTATACCTATGAGGGAGCTAGGTCACCGAGTGAGAGAGATAATTCTCACGAGCGCTGTCTAGATTTACTTCCCAAAAGATACATATTCTCTGGGCACTTCACTTTTTATTTCTAGGCGGCTACCGAATACGTAATACATATCCTCAGCGCTGTCTACACCTACACTCATTCAACTTAGAAAAGATAAAGAGGTTATCTGATCCAGACTTTAAATATGACCATAAATAAATCCCCTGAGCGCTGTCTACATCTACATTTATTCAACTTAGAAAAAATAAGAGGTTATCTAATAACACACACACACACACACACACACACACACATCATCATCATCATTATCATTACATAATGCCAGAGCAGTTTGATATAATTCTAACGATGCCTAAGTAGATCTTTTTCCCCTCAACACTACAGGATATCTCAACACTAGCATATCTCAAATAAGACGCTGGCCGAGATGATTTATTTCTATTTGAGTATATAATATATATGTATGATTTTGACTAATGAATTTATATACATTTATTGTTTCATGGTTTAATCAACGACACTTGCATCAATGTGTCGGCCGATATTGACAGTGACCTAGATCATCTATTTTTCTATAACTATGAAAGTAATGACTACTGAAGTTTATATATATACATCATCTAACAATTTATAAGTCACTGTCTCATTTATCAATGACAGTTAAATATGGGTGTCGGCCAACCATATATACAAAATGGTAGTTTGGATAGTATATATAATGTGTAATTCAGCTATAATTTGCTAATTTCTCGTATGATTCATTAATTCTGAATAAAGGATGGTTAGAGGTGACTCATTACAAATATTCAAAGTTATCAGAGGCTTCTTTCACCTCGATCTAACAAGCTAATTAGAATTAATTCATCTGGTTGCACTCGAAGTCATGGATACCAACTCGTGCCAAATGATTTTCCTCAGATGAGGCCAAGTAAGCTTCCTCCAACACCATTGTTCACATATGGAATGATTCGTCAATAAAAGCAGATGGAAGCAGTAGTACTGTCAAGGTTAAGAAGAGATCTGATAAATATTTCCCTTGTAAATCCACGACTGGTTGTAAAAAATTGTAAACAGTATTTTCTCTAATAGTTTATAATTTCATACAACCATTAAATGTCTAACTAATCTTACCGAACTAATCCATGAGTTCACGTCCTTTCCCAGCGTCACAAGTAGCCCAGGTAACATCCAGTGGTCTACTGATGTGTGAATTTCTTTATATTTCTTCGAAATCTGACAAGTTGACAGAAGCCCAGCAGACACGTTACTCTCGTGTTGTGGTTAGCGATTACCGCTATCTTGAAAATCCGCTCCATCCACAAATTTCTTTAAACTTCTTGGATTAAGTAAGATACATATCACTTTTTATGGCTGATTTTATTATTCAATATATTACTTCGTTTCATAAGAAATGAATAGTACACAGAAGAAATACGATGCATGTCGAAATTTGAGAGACCCATCTCGTGAGAGCGCTAAAGAAATATATATCTTTTTTATTTGACAGACTAAGAATCTTCTCCTTTTTTAATCAAATATTGTTCTTCACGTTCATCTGAATAAAAAAAGAATTAAGGCAATTCGAATAGCATACACTGTGCTATGCAATTAGTCTGGTTCATCTGGGCTAATTTCCACGTATTTCGAAGTTTCGTCGTACTGGTTTTGCCTCGGTAGTTAACAGCAGAGCTTGATATACTGGAAAAAATAAACTGATAAACAGCGTTGATACATTTGTGTTATAAGGTTACCTCAGAAACATTTTGCAAAAGAAAACTGTTAAGTTATGGGTATACTCCATTTTCTGGCGATTTACTGTAATAGAAAATGATGTATTAGAGGAGTAACTATTTCATTGAAATATTTATCTAAAAACGCTCTGCTTCTTTCGGCATATTTCGGGATTTGGTCGCTTCGTAAACCAGGAAAAAAAAAAAAAGGTTACTTTAAGAAATCTCTGTTATCGACTTCATCGAGCAAAGATGTGGCTGTTTATGGGGAAAATGGGATGCCCTCAGCAGGGAGGTCAGGAAATAACGAGGACAGGGATTTTAGTTGTAGTGTATAACTAAAATCCTGGTTCTACACTGGTGGTTCCCCATGTCTTGAGCTTCCTCTATTGTCAGACAGTCATCTAGATATATTCACTGCGTTCAGTTTCGCTTCTTCTCCCCATCTAAAAATTTAGTCGCTACAATTCTTTTTTAATTCTATTGAATTCATTTCTTACTAAGAGCTCTAATTAATCACAACTTACTAGTAGCACTAGGTCATCTTAAGTACTAGAAGTTCTAGTTACTCATAACTTACAAGGAGCTCTAGTTGATCATGACTTACCAGAAGATCTAGTTAATAATGACTTACTAAGAGTTCTAGTTTATCATAATTTACTAGGAGCTCTAGTGAATACTGACATATTAGGAGCCCCAGTTCATTCTAACTTACTAGGAGTTCTAGTTACTAACTTAATAAGAGCTCTAGTTAATCGTAACTTACTAGGAGCACTAGTTGATATTAATTGATTTCGAAGAAGTGATCACAGATGACCTTATCAAACTGAATCAGAAATTTGGGAGGTTCTCATCATGTCTTCCCTCTGTCTCCTCTTCTCTAGTGTGGGCAAGTTCCTATCTTCTGACGTCTCCCTGCAACTCGTCTCCGCTCCCTTTGGACCTTCTCTATCATATCTTTATGTTTCCCATCGTGAGCTGGGCAGACTGGCGATAGATAATGTCATTCAGGTTTGATAAAATGCTGTAAATATCGGTCTGTGAATATTTCCTCAACCGCGCAATTAAATACAACCTCAGGATTCACCAACAAAATGTAGAGCTCTTCCAAACGTGGTGTTGTGGTGACAGGATGGGTGTTCGATCACCCCTAAGTATAAGCCTAGCTCCTCTGGCCTAGGAATTACGTAGACGGGGAATATCGAGCCCAGTCCTGCTCTACGATATTGTTTACTTTCTTACTTTAAGATGGAACCATAAGTGCTTTGTTCCCCTTAGCTCAACTGATTTTCATATCATCCCTTGTCCACCTGAAAACAATTCGTTCTTCCAATCTTCAGTGTAGCAAGATGCCGAATGCCTTTTATTTGTCTAAGAACATACAATCAACTCAAGACTCTCCTCTCCAGACCAACTCTTACTCTAGTCGTAAAAGTTTTGAAGAACATCAATGTTCTGTTTGTTCTAGGATTATGCTGCCCCGCACTGAGGTTACACATTCCTCTTGTTTTTGTCTTGATTATCTAACCCAGTAAGGTACGGACCACGACCATTGGACATAATGGACTACATATAGTTCAAAACATCTTCCCCATCTATATATTCCTTTTCCTTATCATAAGTATGTCATTCATGTACACCTTCGGCACTGTGGCACTGATCCTCCTGCCATCAACCTCTTAAGCACTTCATGTGCACCATCAAGTCCTACACACTGCTTACATACACACGGAGAGACATTTCCACAGGTCTAAACACTATGTATGGATCAACATTCTTCAACATTCAACTTGACCCGACCCTCTGTTTCCATCTCCTGCTACAGCTGTCCCCCTAACTTCTATTGTCGTTATGAAAGACGTCACACAACCTCCCCCATTACCATTCCCACGTATGGTGTGGGAGGAAAGCCTGCCAAATGCAGTGAGAAGTTTCTATCAAGGGTGTAATCCGTGAGTGCGAATAGTAGAGGAGAGTGAATGGTTCCAAGTGAAGGCTGGTCTCCGGTAGGGGCGTGTGATGTTTGTGGTAACGAAGACTTGAACCTCGTCAGAACTCTGAACACCTTCACTTACCACTTACATCTCACTGCCGGGGGCTCTGATGTGCCATAACTCTGAGGATCATGCAGTGAAACCTCAGTCACCTTGTGGAAGCACTGTTGTCCTTAAGGCTCATGCAATGACATTTTGAACAAACATATGAAAACACTGTTCATCCTTATGGGTCATGCAGTGAAAACCTCAAATAACACAGAACACTTTACTTTTGTGGTTCATGCAGTGAAAACTCGGTAAACCAGTGAAAAACACTGTAAAGCCTGATCTACTGCCTGAGTCTGTAAACACGTTGTTTTCTCAAAGTCACTTATGAGTCTTTGTACAAGTTATCAGTGTAACCCGGGAGTGTAGGGGTCAGTGTATAAGGGGAATCTAGTCGTCAGTGTATGGGGGTGGAGGTGTCCAGCTATCAGTGTATCATTTGGGAGGGTCTATTTGTCAGTGTATCTGGGGAATGTAGTTGTCACTGTATTCGAAAGATCAAGCTGTCGTTGTAACAGTGGGGAAGGGGAAGGGGGGGGGGGGGGGAGCGGTGAGTTGTCAGCTCATCTGGGGTTCTAGTAGTCAGTATACACGAGGGGTTTAGTTGTCAGCGTATCTGGGGGCTCTAGGTTCTCAGGGTATCCATGGGGTTGGGGTTAGTTGCCAGTGTATCCAGGTAGTTTAACTATCAGTGTACCCGGGAGTTCATTGGTCAGTGTATCTGGGGGTTCAGTGGTCAGTGTATCTGGATGTTCAGTGGTCAGTGTATCTAGGGATTCAGTGGTCAGTGTATCTGGGGGTTCAATGGTGAGTGTATCTGGGAGTTCAGTGGTCAGTGTACCTGGGGGTTCAGTGGTCAGTGTATCTGGGGGTTCAATGGTCAGTGTATCTGGGAGTTCAGTGGTCAGTGTACCTGGGGGTTCAGTGGTCAGTGTATCTGGGGGTTCAATGGTCAGTGT
>JAUUDZ010121800.1:0-19239 GCA_032361705.1 Panulirus versicolor
TTCCAAAAGAAGGAACAGAGAAGGGGGCCAGGTGAGGATATTCCCTCAAAGGTCCAGTCCTCTGTTCTTAACGCTACTTCGCTAACTCGGGAAATGGCGTATAGTATGAAAGAAAAGAAAAAGAAAGAAAGAATATAATAATGATAATAATGATAATAATAATAATAATAATAATAATAATAATGATAATAATAATAATAATAGTAATTATAATAATGATGATAAGAATAACAATAACAATGAAATGTAATGTTCAAATATGATCATTGTTAGGTCTGTTGTTACCCATCTAAATTCGTTCTTTGCTTACATGGGTTGTCAGTAAATAGTGTTGTTTTTGAGACATTTAAGATAGTGACCTTCATGATGTCAACAGAAGTTTTAATGTGTATACCATTACTGAGTTAAAAAAATTCATGTGCAAATCACCTCCTTTTAGTATATAGATGTTTGAAATATTATCATGAAGTGTTACAGGAAGGTAACAATACTTCTGACCATACTTAAATGGAAATGTGTCCACTTAGGGTTGTACCCACTATTGGACACTTGTTTTATGAGAGCTATACTTGGAGAATATTTGGTAAAGTCATCTGGGATCTTCATTCCTAAAGCATCTCGATTGGGTTGTTAGTTGACCTAGCTGGTAAATACCGATGAGCACTTGATGAAGTCTTCAGGGGTTTTCACCCCCACAGTCTGGGCTGGGGGAGACTGCTGGATTGGGTTGTTGCTTGATCAAACTGTTGGAAACCTCAAGCCCACATACCTCCTACACCCTCACTGGTCTGGTATATTTTGTAGCTACTCATCCAGTGTATTTTATGACTCTACTGCACATACTATGCTCTTTCTGATCATAGGTGGCGCTGGTGATGAAGAGTCTTAGGTCCCAGAGGTATAAGGTGTTATCTCTTTTTGTGCATACCTGGTGAATATGTGGTGATACCTATGGGGATCTTCAACCCCACAGCCCTGGCAGGGTCCAGGCTGCTGGATTGGTCATTGGTCTACCAAGCTCATAGAAGCTGCAGCCCTCAGGCCTACATGTACTCCCCAGCCTAGTTACATTGTCCAGTGCAGTCTTGAACTTCTCTACTGTGCATCCCATACTGCTGATGGTAGAAGTCTAAGTGTTGAGAAGTCTTAAGCCCTGGATTTTTATGATTTTTCTTTTTGTGCATATCACACTTTTGGATTTCAAGGGTAGTATTCTACAAAGTGTTCCATGCCTTTCATGCTAGTAGGACATTATTTCTTAATGTAGGTTGAGAACCATGTCTTTTAGGATTTTGTAGGAATAGATGATGATATACTTCACCTGTCTCCACTCCAGGGAGGATAGCTTTAGAAATTTCAGCCATTCCCCATAATTTAGGTCCTTTGCCTGATTGATATGGGCTGTGAAAGATCTTGGAATACTTTTTAATTCTTCAGTTTCACTTGCCTTGAAGGGTGATGTTGGAATGCAACAATATTTAGTTTGTGAAAAAATTAGTGCCTTGATTGGTATCATCATTGGTCTTTCTTCCCTTGTCTTGAAGGTCTGCAAGATTAAGGCTCCCATCATTATGGATATCAGATATAGTATTTTACAGTCTTCCATGCTTGTCTTACTGGTAGGATGTTGCTTCCAATTGTAAGTTGAGAATTATATCTAATAGCATTTTTCAGTTATTGATGATCATATATCTGTCCTGTCTGTGTTCCAGGGAGTATAGCCTCAGAAGTTTCAGCCAATGCCAATGATTTAGTTCCTTTCATTGATCTGGGCTGTGAAAGATCTCTGGTCACTTTCTAATTCAGCAGTTTTTCCTGCCTTGTGGGGTGATGTTAGAAAGCAACAGTGTTCAATTCATAAAAGAATTAGTGGGTTGAATAATATCATTCAATATCATCATTGGTTTTTCTTTCCTTGTCTTGAAGGTCCATAAGATCTAGCTTGCTATCCTTCTGTATGAGGGAACCGTTTTTGTTTGTTGTTTTGCTTAGGGTTAGGTCCTTAGATATTATTACTCTGAGGTCTTTCACAGGATTCATCTGGTTTATGATAGTGTCTGTGTCAGTCTGATATTCGACGTTTTTTATTTCTTCATTTTCCCCAGACCAGAGGAGTTGAAACTCATCCACATTGAAAAGTTTGTCCTTAGTTGCCCATTTAAAGACTACCATTGACCAGTTGTCCATTGTACCTAATAAAGCTAATGGAGTAATGTTATTATATTTCTTGATAATAACGATTATTAGTCTAGAATGCATGTGCTGTACATAAGGACAGTGTGAGGAAGGTAGAGTATGCCAGTTGCACTTAGGTTTACCAAACTCCTGTGTTTCTTTGTGTTGAAACAGCTAACCCATACATTATGTGTGAACGTAATTGGTATGATAATGAATTTCAAGTACATAGTGTTATTCCTTATTGTGGTTCTGTGTAGCAGTTTCAATATAGTACAGACCCTATATCACTCCCATTTCTTCATTTTGACATGAATTGTTGTTGCAAGGCCAGCTATCTTCACACCATAAGATGCCTAAGTTGTGCATGCCATGCTGCCCACCATGTCAGGCAAGCAATTCTTGATGCCTTCTCTGTTTAGCCTAAGTTACTGTGCTTCCCAGTTTTATCACTATATTTCATTTTAAGAGAAGAAAAATGAAAAATGATATTGTAATTAAATATTATTCATTATTTCAGCAATAGTGAAAGGCAAATAACAAATGAAATTCAGTACAATTGTCAAATGATAAAACATTGTTTATTATAATTCGTTCATCCTCTTCATATCTTCCCTATCATTCAGTCTCTCCTTACCTGCTACTGAGATGGAAAGAATGGGCTGCAGCACCACTTTATGCCAATGAAGATGCACAATATTCTTCTCTGAATGCATGCTACCACCACATCACTTATCATCACCCACCTCACACAGCTCTTTAAAACAAGTACTGGCCTACTTCACATACAAAAATAGTACTTGGCATTAATACTATTTTGTAGGTTCCTGACTAATTCTTATTCTTGTTAATTACATAGAGTATATGAGTAAGAACAATGCTGTAACACAGTAGTGTACAGTTTAGAACATATCCAGTTTGGGATGGTGAGTAGTTGGTCATCTCATGGTTGAATATGTGCATCTTATTTGATGAAAGATATGGCAAACTGTAGGCTTTAAATTTTTTCAGTATGTTCTTACTTAAGGCATGAACTCATGGTAATGAAAACAAGCAGTGTAACCCCAGATGGTGGGTGAGTTTCTCCTATTTTTTTCTGAATATGTATACCTGGTGCATACCTAATGCTTATCAGGTATGCATATTCAGAAAAATTTAGGAAAATCTCATCTAGCTCTCATTTTTCACTTGGTGAATGATAGGTGCATTTTCCGTGTTATACTTTTTTCTTTCTTTCTTTCAAACTATTCGCCATTTCCCGCGTTAGCAAGGTAGCGTTAAGAACAGAGGACTGGGCCTCTGCGTTATACATGTTTATATAAATTTGTCTCTATTATGTGTATGACTAACTCATACACTAATAATGGATTACATTGAGTATGATATTAAGAAGTATACAACACCAGAAATATGTGCTTTACAAGTGTACAGTTTAGAATGTTTTCAGTTCTGGGAGGAGTATGTAGAGTGGTTGTCTTAGCTCAAAACTTACTTCTTACCTTATGAATGATATGGTAATTTGTATTCTATTTATATTTTTCCACATTTTCTAATTTCTCTTTTGTATATCCATGACTTATTCATGCACTAAAAATAAGTTATATTCAATTAAGAAAAATAATGGAAATTTGGATGATACAATAGATCATTTGTTATTCAGGAAGGTGAGGCAAGGCAATTGATCATATTTGAGATAATAGTATTCATGATTTTTTTGATGAATGATATAGTAAAGTTATACTCTACAGGTATTTTTTTCTGTATCTATCTCTTCACTAGTTTCTTACCTGATTAGTGAATTAATGATTATCTATGTAATTACATTGAATATTGAATATACAACAAAACTTACCTAGCCTATCCCAGTCCTGAATGAATGTGGATATGACAAATAGGCAGATACCTGTCTAATCTTTTTTTCTTTTTTATGTGTTGTGTATTATATTTATTTCTTAGTTAACATTTTAAGTGTTATTTGGTATGCTATGTCCATAATTTATACAATGTATTGAGTTTGGTTTGTATTGATTTTTTTGGGCCCACATTCCTTAACCTCTTATTTACGTGGATATGGGTATCATGATATAGAATGATTTGCGAGTGTGTGAACTTTTTTGGCACCCATCTCATTCTGTACCATGACCCTACTGTATAATTCTGTTTATGGAGGTGCACTTATGAGGTGTAAGTAAAAATGGTAACAGAAGGGTCCCCATTGGACCAGGAATGTAGCCCCGTATTTCCCCCTAGGTTTCACCCTGGATGATGTCATTTCAAGTAAATTTACAGCTTACAGTTTTCATTCGTCCATGTTCATTTTCAGTGTCGGAAAGGTAGTGCTAGAAACAGACAAAGAAAGGCCTCATTCTCTCACATCCATTATCTAGCTGTCATGTGAAATGTTCTGTAACTAAAGCCTACTATCCACAACCAGGCCCCACAACCCTTTTTGTGGTTTTCTCCAGCTGCTTCACATGCTCTGATTCATTCCACTGACAATGTCACCCACTTTGTACCACATTGCTGCAATTCACTCTATCCTATGCTCACCTTTCATCCTCCTGCATGCTCAAGCCCTAGTCCCTTAAGATCTTTTTCACTCCATCCTTTCATTTCCAATTCGGTCTTTACATCCTTGTCCGCACCACTTCTGACACATACATCATCTGTGTCAAACTTTCCTTACTCATTCTCTACATATGTCCAAACCATTTTAGTGCTTCATCTTCCGCTCTCTTAACAACGCTTCGTACGACCACACCCATCTCTCTGACCCTTTTGTTATGATTATTTACTCAGTTGAACCACCTCTCATCACATATTGTCTTCAAATGTTTCATTTTCAGCACATCCACACTCCACTGCACATCCTTATTGAAAGCCCATGTCTTTCATCCATACATCTTTACTTGGGCTACTATACCTTTACACATACACCCATTTTTGCCCTTCCAGATAACGACCATTCTTTCCACATGTTCCTCAGTGCTCCACCCCCTCATCCATCCTATGACTCATTTCTGCTTCCATGGTTCCATTCACTGCTATGTTCACTCCTAGGTATCTGAAAAGACTTCACTTCTTTCAAATTTTTTCCATTCAAACCCACTCCTTATTAGAATCTCTTTCATCTCTTGGCAGTCATTTGTAAAGATACTTTCAGTTTTGAGTTGGCCAGTGGAGTTTATGATTATGGATTTGCATTTTGCACGTGAGTAAGAAAAATTTTGGGTATTCCTTATATCATGCATGACTTTTCTTTTCTCTATGTTTCAAGTGACATTTTTAGATTATGATATATGTCTGATAATTCACTTAACAGGTTATTTCCTTTCCTGGGTGAGCTGTGCCTTCTTTCAAAGATATGCAATTCTTTTTTGCCTCTTGTATAGTACTTGTCCTTTGTCATTCTAGCCTAGACCAGTTCTGTGATTTCAGTTTTGTTCATAATCTTGTGTACATTTTCATAAAGTATCATTATTCTCCAAATTAGGACTTTGTTGATAATAGTTGTGAAGAATAAGTCATAATTGAACCTTGATTGAATATTGTGAAAAACTTTGGAGTAAGATGGTTTGATGACTTTACCTTCAGCAAACAAAACAAGGCAACAGCTGCATCTCCCAAAAAGATGGTAGGATGGATCTTGTAGACTCAAAATGAGAAGAAAAACCAGTGATTAAACTCTTCAAGGTGCTAGTACTCATGAGTAGAATACTGCTGTGTGGTAACATCATCCAACAAGGTGGGCAAAATTGCAGAATGATTAGAGAGTGTTCAGAGACCTTCACAGCCTGTATTGGTGTGGTGAAGGAACTGAGGTATTTAGGAAAACTAAATCATTGACGCTGTACTCATGAACACAGAGGGGAGAGATATATCATCACTATACTTGGAAAATTTTAGAGGGCATAATTCACAATCTACACCTGAATACAATTCTCTGTTAGAACAACAGCATGGAAGAGTCTGGAAAACATTATAGTCAAAATGCCCAGTAAGCACAAAAACAGGAAGCACCTTGAACATCTAGGCCTTAAGACTATTCAATATATTGCCTGCAGCCCACAGAAACAATATGGGATGCATTGTACAAAAATTTGAAAAAGGCTTTGGATAAGTGTTAACAAAATGTACTAGACCAGCCAGGTTGTGCTGGTTATAAGGGCCTGCGGGCCACAGCTTTCAACAAGTTGGTTGACCACCAACTTAACTCATGACCCATTGCTGAGGCAAGGCTATGGGGATAGGAGACCTTTTAAGACTACTCCATTTATACTCAGTCAAGAAAGCTCTTGATTTCAGTTTTCCTTGATTACATCCTACTCTCTTCATTTTAGGTAACACTTTTCTCTCATCATTATCATTCATATGTGGAACCTCATACATACCGATTCTACCTATGTCTATTTCATCCTCTCCATTTTGTCAAGCCACCCATCAAACACAGAGGCTCCCCTTTGGACCTACATCCTAAATTTTTCTTTCTGTAGTTCTCTCAAAGGTATGTTTAATCTCTTCTTTTGTATCTTTGTTGGGCATGTCCTACCACTAATTATTTCAACATGAACATTCCAACACATTCCCTTGCTTGACCCTGTGTAAGCCTGATCTCACATGTGTTTCTTTATTCGAATAACACTCAAAGATCTATACCTCCCAACTGGATTTCTGACAGACCTATGTAATTTAACCTTTCTAAAGTACCTACATTATATATATATTCTCTGACATTACAATGTATTTTAGTCACATTCTTGTCTTATTTCAAAAGCAATTCCTGTCATACATATTTTGTCATATTTGGGTCTACTGAGGGAGTTTGGTGTCCCTGCCCATTTACCAATCTGTTGTATTGGAGCGAGGTACTCCAGTTTTTTAAATTGATTCCTATAGAAAGGAAATATTTCTGAAGGTGAAATGTCTATGAAAAGTTGATAGCATCATATGCGATTTTATTCCCATCAGGTGTAAATATTATTATTACCTTGCATGATTATTTCCCTTATGATATCAAGTCTTGTTGCTCTAAAGTGGTGTATATATATAGATATTGTAAGATTCCTGCAGATGGGAATTATAAGATGATATGACACACTTTTTTTCGTCAGCAGGAGATTGAAAGTAAGCTAATACGACCAGGGGTAAGCTACGAGAATCGAGTCAGCGCTGTGCTGTCTGGTTGGGAACACCTGGCAGGCACTGTTCAAGGAGATGTTAGTCAAGTGCAGCCTCTTGCAACCTTTCTTTACAGGTGAGTTTCAATTTTCCAGTGCTCATCTTTTGATACAGTTTGCTTCATAATTGCAGGAAAATCTGTTACTCTGTAGCTTCAGCTAATGTGTTATGTAAAAGTTAGCTGTAAGTAAACTCATTTTTATTCATTTCTTTAATTACTTATTTCTAATGAGATATTTTCTATGTGGGTCATATTCATGTTATATGCATACCATTCATGTAAAATGAATGTGAGTCATAAGATCAGTTATGTATGTTGTTACTATAAAGAGTTAGATAATTTGTTGGTTGTGATGAACAGCTTTTTAGAAGAAAGTAATGCATGTGTTTGAAATGTATAGGATTTAATTGATTAGTGTGAGGGTGAAGATGGAGTTAGGACCCTTGCACATTTGTTTTGCAGATATTAATTCTGAGAGAGTAAAAGCTGTTTATAGAAAAACAATAAGAAAAGGTGCAGATTTAGATATGGAAAACAGACATATTCATTTGAAGGAGGAGAATGAAAATATGAATTTTAACTGCTTAAAGTCCCAAATATGCAGATGCAGTTGATTCTACATTATTTAGCACCCATGTGATGTTGATGGTGCTGGTTAAACAAATTTCCTATTTATGAGGGGGAATGAAGATTGACTACAGTTGTCAGAGAATACTGAAAAAAATAATAGATATAAATGTATCATGTTCAAGTCAGAACAAGAAATTGGCTTATAGAATGTAAAGGGGCTCTTTCGCTAATGTAATAGATTCATTCCCAAAGAATGTTACCCTTAATTGAAACCACTTGAATCCAATTTTGCCAAAGACTTGACATTATGAAATGGGGATATATTCATGTGAAATATTTCTGAAAACTCTCATATTTGTTGTTCTCAGTGTATTTTAAAAACATTGAAGATTACCCTTATGAATAAATGTCACATTGCACTTATTAGTAGGACTTCACCCACTGTAATATCACTAACACATCCATTTTTACACTGACAACTTAAAGATTAGTTATGAATAACAACAGTAGTTTTTCTATGCTTGCATGTCTCTGGCACAACTATATGTGCTGGGCACTTCTTACAACATCATTTTATCAGGGTTATAATACAGTTTTATAAAAGAAAATCTGATACTCTTCTCAACCTCAAAGGGTGGAGGACAGTGTGGGAGAACTAATGTGCCACATTAAAGTGAATTTGGATGCATGGACAGATGAACACCACACTGTTTACACTGATATATTTTGAAAGCTAAGCATTTTAATGCTTGTACATGTTACGATGTACCTGTTTATTAACACTGCTTTACTAGCACCTATTCCTTAGGAAGACCCTTTTCACAGTGTGAAGGGGTTGCCAAGCTGCCTTTTGTGCATTCCTGATCTCATTGTACAACATGTGGTGTTTAGAAAGTATTCTTCCCCACCTGATCTGTGTATTAATAATATGTCTGTTTACTTTGTAAAGGATTTGTATAGTATAAAGGAGATTAAAGAAAAATATATATTTAAATTGATAGTGAAGCATAACACAGCTGAGAACATGAAATATATTTGTATGTATATACATGTGTATGTTGGTGGGTTGGGCCATTCTTTCATCTGTTTCCTTGTGCTACCTCGCTAATGCTGGAGACAGCGACGAAGCATAATGATAAAAATATAAGAAATACGTGTACGTATAGAGTAAAAATTTCATGAAAACTTTTGTATAGGTAAATATTAGTAAGATGAAATTGGACTTTACCTCAGTTTAGCTGCTGAAATTGGTGGTGTTTAGAGAGAGGGAATATATGCTGGAGGGGTAATGTTATGTTATTTTTGCCCATTAAGAACTTGTGCAAAGAACTTCTAAATGCAGAGATCACATTGTCTCTATAATTAACTGGGTATGTAAAATCACATATATGATATGAAATATAAGAATCATTTATGAAACTCATATGAATTCAGTAACTTTCAATGTAAATTCATGTACATAGAAACGAAATGAAATAATTCATAGAATTAAAATTTTCATCACTAGGAAGTCCCTACCTTCATGAAGATCACAGCATCTCTTATGTGACATATTTCTCCCTTCCCATATTTTCTACAGTTGTGGTACAGTTGGAAACAAGTCTGTACACAATGCCATCTCATAGGCTTCACACTACTAATAAGTGTCTTTCCTCTTATCTGTTGAGAGCACACAGATCATTGCAAGCATCTTCCTCTCTCCTGTGTGGTGAAGCTGTAATGCAGGCTGGTGTTCAGCCTGCAAAGTGAGTCAGTAAGGATGCTCTTGCATCCTCATTGGAGGACTTCTCCTCAAAGAAATGGCACTGAGTTAGAGGTGCTGGAGTCAAGGTCCTGGAAGTTGACAGTAAAGGGTCTGAGGGGGGAGGGGGGTATTTTATTGATATGGCATGGGAGCATGACATCTCAGGCACTGTGTGAGAACATTTGATGTGAATTGACATGAAAATTTACTTTCAGAGGTCAGCTAAGGAAGTCACATTTGTATGCATCAAAAGCCTGAAATCGTAAATGAGACCTGTCACGCATATATGCATGACAGAACTTTTGAAGCATTAATATTTTAATTCTGTGTTCCATGGAATTATGTGTGGTGTATGTGGATATTGATTGAAATACAGCATTGAATGATATTATGAAAATGTGCAATGTTTGTTGGATAGTTTTATGTTTCAGTATACACTATGTGTATGTTTTGCCGTAATTCCTATAGTTTTCATGTGATTCTTATATTAGTAATGTATTTGTGTGAAGAGAAATCAGGGGAGGTTTTGTAGAATGGCAAAATGAGATGCAAAACAAAGCTTGAGGAATGGGAGGCATTTAGGGGGGCAGTAATGGTAGGTGCATGATAAGTGAATGGTTTGCTTAAGATGAGAGGCATTTAGGTGAGAAAGATAGTGAGTGGTGAGATGACAAAGTTAAGTTGCTAGGGAAAGAGGAAAGAGAAGTGTATCGGCAGTACTTAAGGGAAGGAGTACAAGTGATTGTAAGATTTACAAGAGAAAGCAGTAGAGGTCAAGAGGAAGATGCAGGGGCTGAAAAAGTGGATATAGAGTTAGGGTGAGCTGGTAACAGCAAACTTCAGGGAGTATACGAAAATATTTTGGAAAGAGGTTAGTGATGAGTAAAAAAAGAGAACAGATAGGACCATTGGTCAAGGGGCAAATGGGGAAGTGATGAAAATCTGTGGAGGAGATGGAATGAGTACTCTGAAGGTTAGTTGATGTATTTGATGATAAGGTGGTCGATGTAGAAAAGGTGTTTGGATCAGGGAGGTATGTGAAGTGAAAAAATCATGGCAAGTGGTTTAGTGAAAGAGAACAGGTGGTGAAAGCCTTGCATAAGATGAAGTGTGTCAAGGCAAGAGAGTGGATGGCATTGCAGTTGAATTTGAAGAGAAAAATGGTGGGTGGGATTATTTTCAATGTATATACAGTATGGATCATGGTGAGATGGCTAAGGATTGGTAGAATACATGTATAGTCCCATTGTATAAAGGCAAGGGGGACAAAGGTGAGTGTTTGAATTACAAAGGTATATATTTGTTGAGTGTACCTGATGAATTGGATGGAGGAGTGGTGATTGAGAGGTTGATGGCATGCATATAACATCAGACTTGGGAGGAACAATATGGTTGCAGGAGTGATAGGGGGATGTATGGATCAGTTTCCTTCAAAGAATGTGTATGAAAAATGCTTACAGAAACACAAGGATTTGTATATGACATTAATGGATCTGGTGAAAGCTCATGGTAGTGTTAATGGAGATGCTTTGTGGAGGATGTTATGATGTGGGAGGAAAGCTCTTATGAATAAGGAGAAGTTTTTATCAAGAGAGTAGGGCATGTGTTCAAGTAGGTGGAGAGGAGGGTGAGGGGTTCTAAATGGAGGTGGGTCTTGACAGGGATGTTTGATGTCACCATGGCTATTTGGTTTGTTTATGGATACCTCATGGGTGCCTTGTGGAATCTTTGGGAGTCTTCATTCCACACAGCCTAGGCTGGGCCCAGGCTGCTGGATTAGGTCATTGATTGACCAAGCTGTTAGAAGCCATAACCCTCAGGGCCACATATCCCTCACATCCTGGCTAGCCTGGCTCTTTGTGTAAGTACTTGTCCAGTACACTCTTGAACATCTTTACTGTGCATCCCATGCTGTCTCTGATGGTAGATGGCAATGTTTTTAATAGTCTTGGGCCTAGGTTGTTTAAGTTGTTCTCTCTTTTCGTTCATATGGCACCTTTGGATTTAAGAGGTAGTATTTTACAAATACTTCCATACTGGTTGTGCTAGTAGGATGTTATTTCCAAATGTAGGTTGGGAATCATTCCTTCTAGAATTTTCCAGGTTTAGATGATGGTATACCTCTCCTGTCTGTGCTCCAAGCAGTGTAGCTTTAGAATTTTAGCAACTTTTTAGTAATTTAGTTTTATTTCCACATTAATTTGGGCTGTGAAAGACCTCTGGACACTTTAAATCCACAGTTTCTCCCACTTTATTGAGTGATATAAGAGCACAACAATATCAATTTGTGAAAGAATTAGTGCCTTGAATAATATCATGAAAGGTTTTTCTTCCTATATCTTGAAGGTTTGCAGTATTCAGCCTGCCATCCTTCTGCATGAGGCAATCATTTTTTGTGTTCACTGAAGGTTAGGTCATCAAACATTATTTCTCTAAGGTCTTTCACATTATTCATATGGTTTATGATAGTGTCCATGTGTGTCTGTTATTATATGTTGTTATTGAATTCTTGATTTTCCCCATACTGGAGGAGTTGAAATTTATCTCCATTAAAAAGCATGTTGTTCTCAGTTGCTCAATTAGATACTTTGTATATGTCTCTTTGTAGCCTTTTGGTATCTCCTATTGATGTGATTTCCATACTTATTCTTGTATCATCTGCAAAGCATGATATGAAATTGTGGCTTATGTTTGCATTACTGCCAGATACAAGAATGAGGAACAGGAGTGGTGCAAGTACAATTCCTTAGTGAGAGAGGTATATGCAAATGGGATGGGGGCCTGGGAGATGAGTTTGTTCTTATTTGTTCTTATGGTGCAGGGGACAGATTCAAGTGAGAAACTACATAAGTTGGTTTCTGAGTTTGGGAAAGTGCATGAAAGAAATTTGAGAGTAAATGTGAATATAAGCAAGGTTATTAAATTGAGCATTACAAGAGGCAGATTAGTTATGGTGTGAGTTGGAATGGAGAAAACTTGTAAGATGTGAAATGCTGTAGATACCTGAGAGTGAACATGGCAGTGGATGCAGCCATAATAGCTGAGATGAGCCATAGGGTGGGTGAGGAGGTGAAGGTTCTGGGAGTATTAAGGAATGTGTGGAAAGACAGGTCAATATCTGGGAGGGCAAGGATGGGTTTGTTTGAAGGTATAGTAGTCCCAACAATGGTGTATAGATACAAGGTCAGGGAGATAAATGAGGATGTATGGAAAGGGGTGAATCCTTAAGAAATGAAATGTTTGAGGACAATATGTGATAAGAGGAGGGTTGATCAAGTATGAAAATAATAGGGTAAGAGAGAGGTTTTGTAATTAGAAGAGTATGGTTAAGGTAGCTGAAGTGGTGTGCTAAAATGGTTTGGATGTATGAAGAGAATGGATGAGGAGAGGTTGACAAAGAGGATGTATGTGTCACCAGAAGAAGAGGGGACAAGAAAGTGGAGACTGAATAGAAGATGGAAAAGTTGGGAGTAAATAAGATTTTAGATGCTTGGGGCCTGAACGTGTGGGAGGGTGAAAGTTGCAATGTGGCAATGGTCGTAGGATATGTTGAAATGGTATCTTTAGTGTTGCAGTGATTGTTTCAAGAGTGTAAGCAGGGAAGTGGGATGGAAGTTTATCTGGAGAGGGGTATATATTGACTGGTTTGAGTTCAAGACAGGGCTGGGAGTTCTGTTGTTTAGTGTTTGTTAGGTTATTTCTGTGGTGTTCCATGGCCGCTTTATATGCCCTGTTTTAGTCCTGACTCCACGTCACCCCCTGTATTTTTTTTATGCTACCTGAGACAGCATGGGCAACTGAGGCCCAAATAAAGGCCATCTCATTAACTATATATGTATGTAAATGTATACCCTATCCTGAGCCAGGTACCCATATTATCGACCAACCCCTAGGGG
The DNA here is from genome assembly GCA_032361705.1 of Panulirus versicolor. Taxonomy (NCBI): domain Eukaryota; kingdom Metazoa; phylum Arthropoda; class Malacostraca; order Decapoda; family Palinuridae; genus Panulirus; species Panulirus versicolor. Next base: position 13,565 of record JAUUDZ010121800.1, read on the forward strand.
TGGATGAACAGCTGGGTTGACTGTGGACTGACTGCCATGACCAGGATTCTGACCTATGTGCTCGACCCTAGGTGGTCAGAGAATGCGTCATGGTCAGGAACGCTAACCGCTGCACCACGGGAGTCCAAAAAATGTTGAATGTTTCATGATTTTGTTTGTCACTTTTCACCAATTCACTCTAGCTTGTGCACGTCTGTCACCCTCCTGCATGTTCAGGCCCTGAGCACTCAAAATCTGTTTCACTCCGTCCATCCATCTCCAGTTTGGTCTCCCTCTTTTCCTTGTCCTCTGTACTTCTGACACTTATATCTTCTTTGTCAACCTCTCCTCACTCATTCTTTCCATACATCCAAACCATTTCAGCACACCAGCAAATTCTGAAAAAGAAGGCAGACAAAGGTTTGAGTGAGCCTGTAAGTAAATGTCAGGGAAAATAAGTTGTTTTAGAAAGTGGTTAATATTGTGAGGAAAAACAAGAGAAAAAATGGGAACATTGGTGAAGGGGGCAAAAATGGAAAGAGGTGGTGACAGGTAGGGAGGAGGAAATGGAGTGATTATTTTGAAGGATTGTTGAATGTGTTGACAATAGGATGGCAGCTGTAAGGTATTTGCATTGGTATCAGGGTCATGGAAAGGGGTTTGGAGAAGAAAGAAGAGGTGGTGAAAGCCATGCGTAAGATGGAATGCATTAAGATGGCTGGAATGGATGGTATTGCTGTTGAATTTCTGAAGAGAGTGACTGTATTGTTGATTTGTTAGTTGGATTTTCACTGTCTGTGTGGGTCATGGGGAGGTGCCTGAGGATTAGTGAAATGCATGTACTGTCTATCCCCTACTTATGACCATCCATACGAATAACCGGAAAGAAATTAAGATTCAAAATTTTATGTAAATATGAAAATTAGCATGGTCATACATCCGCCAGTGCTAATGGCTGTGTGCATATGATAGTGAGTGGCAGACAATATTCTGGCATTGTGTACATCACAGCATCTCTCAGTTCTCAGTCTCAGTTACCATTCAGTAAGTGTGTGTTATTCAAGTGAATCTAATGAATTTTTGTGCTGGGTTAAAACACTTTTGTATTAAACCCCAAAGAAGATGCTGAGCAAGAGGAGAAACCTGTCACAGGTTGGTAGATCTAGCAGGAAGCCAAGAAAGACACTCAATTTGGAATTGAAAATGAAGGTAATTAACCAGTAAGAAGGAGGAAAAGAAGTTAATGTGATTACATGTGATCTACAGTTATCCCAATTGATGGTCTCCACAATTTTAAAGGACAAAGAAAAAGTCCGTGAAGTATGAAGTTTACGATGATAACAAAGCACCGACAAGGGCCCTTCCACGAAATGAAAAGTTTTTTTATTCTGTGGATGGAAGGTCAGATTAAGAAATGCATACCACTAAGATTACTAACAATTCAGGGAAAGACTAGAAGTCTTCTTGAGGCTTTGAAGGAGCAAGCGGGCGAGGATTACATTGAGAATTTCACAGCAAGTCATTGTTGGTTCAATGGATTTAGAAGAAGATATAGCTTGCACAGTGTTCAAGTCACAGGTGAAGTAGCAAGTGCTGATGGAGCTGCTGAAAAGTTAAGAAATGAACCAATGATTTTTTTTTTTCAGATAAACCATAGAGTGATTTTAAAAATTCATTTCATAAAACTGGTTAAAAGAAAATGAGATAATCATGTGAAAAATAAAAATGATGAAATATGAACTAAAGAATCTTAAATATAAAGTAAAAAGGAACTACAGAATCATATGAAAAAAGCTGGTTTATAGGAAATAAGATAATCTTGATGGAAATTGAGAAGGATAAAAGAATGCTGTACAGGTATATAAATTGTGCATGCCATGCTGTCATATGTCTGACTTACATCCATTTTGAGATCAGACCGGTTGGTCAGAGCAAAACTCGGATGTATGTAGGGGATAGTTAGTACAGAGTCTGTGAAAAGCCTTGTCCACCGCCACATATTTTAAAGGTGATACATGACTTAGGTTTGTCGTGGGAACAAGCAAATGACTCTTTCAGGGTGAAATTATTTTACATCTAGTCCGTGAGATTCGTGTTCATAACAGTGTGAGCACTAGCAACCTGCCATAGTGTTCTTCAGGCTATCTATAGGGAATGAAGTTCTTTCTTTACTCTTCCTGGCTGCCACTTTATTTTGGGAATTTCTCTTCTGGGTGCTGCATTTCTTCCACTTGTGCTTCAAGATCATTGGGTCTTTCTTTACTCCTCCTGGCTGCCACTTTATTTTGGGAATTTTTCCTCTGGATGCTGCATTTCTTCCACCAGTGCTTCAAGATCTTTGGTTGTTATCTTTCTAAGGAGGAGAAAGTCCAAGAAAATATGGGTGCATATGAGACTTTTAGGTGCACTAGGTGCTCAGAGTACATGATCAGGCAGCTGCTTCATGCAATGCCTCATCAATGCCTGGTCTCATTCAGGAGATCAGGACCTTATGGACCCAAAACATGGACCTAGAATACTTCAGGAACCTTGCCAGTTCTATGCCCAGGCATCTATAGATGATAATCAAGGGCAAAGTAGAGATGAAAAATACTAAATTGTAAGTGTGATATAGCCTTTGAAAATTTATGGGGGGCAAATACTAAATTGTAAGTGTGATATCGCCTTTGAAAATTTATGGGGGGCAAAGTTTTTACGGACACTATGTATAGTGGCAGGGTGTATAAAGGCAAGATGCACAAAGGTAAGTGTTCAAACTACTGAGGTATAATTTTGTTCAGTATACTTGGTAAGATGTATGGGAGAGTGGTGAGTGAGAGGTTGAAGGCATGAACAGAGCATCAGATTGGGGAGGAGCCCTGTGGTTCCAGAAATGGTAGAGGATGTATAGATCATGTGTATGCTTTAAAGAATGTGTTTGAGATACTTAGAGAAATGAAAATAATTGTCTTTGACATTTATGGATGTGGATTATGCATGTGTTAGGGTTGATAGAGGTGCCTTTTGGAAGGTTTTATGAATTCATGGTGTGGGAGGGAAGGAAAGATGCTAGAAGCATTGAGAATTTTTTATCGAGTGTAAGGCATATGTGCGAGTAGGAAGAGGAGAGTGAGAAGTTTAAGGTGAAGGATGGTCTACGTTAGGGGTGTATGATGTCACTGAGGCTGTTTGATTTTTTTGGATAGGATGATGAGAGAGTTAAATGCAAGAGTTTTGGAGAGAGGAGCAAGTATGCAGTCTTTAGGGGATGAGAAAATTGAGAATAAATGTGAATAAAAACAAAGTTATTAGGCTTAGCAGAGTTAAGGGTTATGTTAGTTGGGCTGTGAGTTTGAATGGAGAAATTTTGGAGGATGTGAAGTGTGTTAGATACCTATAAGTTGACTTAGTTGCAAATGGAACCATGGAAGCGGAAGTGAGTCATAGGGTTGATAGGGGACAAAGGTTTTGGGAACATAGGAAAATATGTGGAAAGAGAGGTTATTACCTGGGAGGGTGAAGTTGAGTATGTTTGAAGGTATAGTAGCCCCAACAATGATGTATTGATGTGAGGCATGAGCATAGATGAGTAGGTTTATAGGAGGTTGGATGTGTTGGGAATGAAATGTATGAGGACAGTATGTGGTGTGAATGATTTGATACAGTAAGTAATTAAAGGGGAAGAGGGAGGTGTGGTAATAAGAAGAGTATGGTTGAGAGAGCTGAAGAGGGCTTGCAGAAGTGGTTTGGATGTATAGAGAGAATGAATAGGGTGAAGTTGACTGAGGATATTGTGTCAGAAGAGGAGGGGACAAGGAGAACAGGAGACCAGATTGGAAATAAGAGTGATGAAATGAAAAAGATTTGTAGTCTTTAAGGTCTGAACGTAAAAGAATATGAAAGTCTTGCACAGGATTGTGTGAATTGGAATGATGCGGTATACAGGGGTCAACATGCTGTCATTGGACTGAATCAGAATATGTGGAGTGGCTGGGAGAAACTATGGAAATGTCTGTGGGGTCTGTTTTTGGATAGATGGTTGTGGTTTTGTTGCATTGCACATATTGGCCTGAGAATGGATGTGAGTAAATGCAGCTTATTTTCTTCTGTCCCTGGCACTACCTTGCTAATGTGGGAAATGGTTAACAAGTATGAAAAAACTTCCTCCTAACCACTTGATTTATCTTGTGTATCCCTCAATCATTTACACTTTTTTCCTGTAGCCTCCTGCTTTCTCTTGTATATCCCTCAATCATTTACACTTCTTTCCTGTAACCTCCTGCTTTCTCTTGTGTATCCCTCAATCTTTTACATGTCTTCCCTGTAAGCACTGCCCGTACACCTCTCTTGTCTCTTTCATTAGCAAGTTTACACTGTCATCCCTCCAGTCACAACCCTTTCTCACCTACCCACCTCTCATCTCCTGCATGACACACTCTTTTCTCTTACATACCAGCAGTGCTTCCATAGATATTTCCCAATCCTTATCCATTCCCCTTGGTTTGTTTACTTGTGCATTTTTCCATTCTCCACCCAGTCTTGTGGTATTTTCACTCACGTCTCTTTCTCCAGGCTCACTTTCTTTCACCACACCCATCTTATCATTTTCTCTTTTTCATAAATCTCTGCAAATCTTCACCTTTTCCACTGGCTGGTAATGATCAGACATCTACCAGCTCCCTTTCTCAAGACATTCACAACCAAGTGTCTCTTTTGCACACTTATCAGTAAGTATGTAAATCCAGTAATGCCCTCTTACCATCTTCCCTATTTATCTGTCTATCTATCTATATCTCTGATGCTTGTTCCCTCTGGGAACTCCTATCAAGGGGTGGCCATGTCCTTACATGCCTTTCTTACATACACAATTCCATTCATTCTTCCTCTGTTTCTTTCCCTCCAGTTTTCCTTCACCCTATTTGCCCATGTCACAGGTAGTCTTCCACAAACATCAACCCCTTTAATTGTACTATCATACACTCTCTTGTAATCTCCCAGTCTTGCATTCTTTCCATATGCCCAAATCACCTCACAGTATTATGTTTCACCCATTCTACCACTCCACAATTCATTCCCTTTGCATTCCTTGCCATACCACATATCTCATACACCCTTTCATTTCTTTCTTCATTCAGTCTAGTCACACCACATGCTCTTCTCAAATAGCTTATTTCCACAGCCTGGGTTCTTGATCTCTGTGACTCACTCCACGTCCATGTTATTCTAGTAAGGGACCCAATGACTCTTCTACCTGTACTGCTCCCCTTTATCTCCTTCCATATCACCATACTTACCCAAGACAGCTCCCAGATACTTAAATTCCCTCACTTCCAGTCTTTTCCCCCCCCATATCCTCAGCATAATTTAGTACACTTTCTTCATTCAGTCTGTATGGTTTTACTAAATCTGTACTTTCACTCTTGTTTCCTTTCAAACACCATTACTTTTACGTGCATTTACCTTACTTATATCATAAAACACACGTACAACATTCTGCAACTTCTCTTCACTCTCACTAAATAACACAGTATCATCTGCAAACAGGCTTGCCACTAACCACCATATCTCACTGCCACAGTCCATCTCTTCTCCCCTTTTCCTTTGGAAGTGAAGTGTTTTAGATATCTTGGAGTGGATTTAGCAGTGATTGGAATCATGGAAGTGGAAGTGAGTCACAGGGTGGGGGAGGGGGTGATGAAGAATATATGGAAGGAGAA
>JAUUDZ010121910.1:0-19238 GCA_032361705.1 Panulirus versicolor
AAAAGATAAAAATCAGAGCCAGGAGAGGATTTTTCCCTCTAAGGCTCTGTCATCTGTTCTTGTTGCTACCTCACTCATGTGGGAAATTGCAAACAAATTAAAAAAATTGATGTATATTAAGAGGTGTATGTGTATGTATGTATGTTAAAGTATGTGTACGTATTTATGCAAGTTAATAGGTGTTGCCAGATTCCATCTGCCTGTGGTTACAAAAGGGTTTTCCGTAGAAAAGTCATCATAAAATTGGATATAGAGATCTGAGATGAAATCACATACTGTCCATTGAAGTGTAAGAGGTTAAAACCTACTTTGATATTCTCTTTTTACAGAGAAGGAGGATGTGTGATGGTTAACAATATCAACATGAATGATGGTCAAGAGGGAATTAGCAGTTTTATTGAGAAGCGCAAACCCAATTGGTCCCATTCAGATGAGTAAGGTGTAATACCACACAATATCAAATTAAAAACTGCTGACTTCCTGGAAATTCCATGTATAAGGTGATTATTAACAATACCATCAACTTGGTGATATGCATATGAACTTTCCTAAACAGGCCAATGTACATACTCATTTGTTTCAAATATTTTTGTGGTAGATGGTTTTTGTGATCTGCAAAGTATTAGTGTAAAACTACAATTTTCACTCAGTTCTTTTAATTTTACCATAAAGAAAATGAAAATGGGAGTAAAAGGTTTTTAGATGCAAATATTTACCAACTTCAGATTTTTTTCACTGATAAGAAGGATGAAAACTAAGAAACAAAATTTTCTTTTCACAAATGGAAAATTTATATCATATTTTTCTGTAATCTTATTATATATGACAAAAATTCATCTGACTACTTGATTAGTCTTCCTGTTTCCATTGTAATGTGCCACTAATGGCCTGTGTTGTTAATGCATCAAACAATCCTAAATACTGAATTAATCCATTGTAATATAGTCATCAAAAATATATCACTACCCTCAACCTTATAAAGATATTTCTTCTCTTTCATACTTTATCACTTTCCCATGTAAGTGAGGTAGCACCAGAAACAGACAAAGAAAGGTTGCATTTGCTTACATCCATTCCTTAGGTGTCAAGCAATGCATTGAAATCACAGCCCCCCTATGGTTTCAGTGCATTGTACATGACAAATATATAGATATATGAATACTTACTTAAAATAATTAGGAATATATTAATAAAACTTACTGGATGTTGTGATGAGGGCATGAGGGCTTATATTTCTTGCTTCATGGATTGCATTCTTTTCCATGGTAAACCAGTGTCATCTACACAACACGTGTTGACGTGTGACCTCTTTCCTCAATGATTTTAATTACAAATAAATTCTATGTGGAGAACTGGACACAGACAGGTGCGAATGGGTGTTCTTTCATAAAACCATTTGTATACTGGTAAGTGGTACAATCTGAAACATTAGTGGGATACGAACTTGTAGTATTTTGTCATGACTTCAAAATACACATGATAAATACACAAATATTTCAAAATATCATGACATTTTTCTTTATTAAAAGTAGGTTATTCAATATATCAAGAATATAAAGATAGAAGAGTGATGAGGACCCACAAACTTGGCTTTAACCATGAGGTTTTGACAAGTACCAAACCTAAGCACCTCAATTTTTAACCCATGAGCAATGGCCTTAAGTCCTGTACTCCCATGGGTGTCCATAACAATATTTTATGTGCTGTAAATAATGGGGTAGTAGTGAACACAAAAAAATCTTATGCCAGTTGCTGGAAAACATAGGATACAGTAGTATTTTCCACTGACATTGAAATGTGCGTAATGAAGACAAAATTTGAAATATTCTGAAATATTTTACTATAAAAAGCTACTCATTTTATTCATTGAAAAAATAAAGGTAACAATGGGAGAGAATCTACAGATTTGGCTATAATCATGAATTTCTAACCAGTAAAAAACTTCTGTTTATCTATCTATATTTCTGATAACCATTTCCTTCAGAAATTCCCTCAAGGGGATGGCCACAACAAAAGTCTCTATAACTGGTGAATTTCAGTGCTTCTTAAACCTCCTTAACACTTCCAATTTAACCTCAAGTAAAAGCCTCACATCTCGTATTCCCTTGAGTATCTTTAAAATTCCTTCCAGACACAGTGAAATGCATACATTTGCTGTGGATGCAGTGTATATTGGAATAGCACTGAACAAAAATATACTTTCCCAGTTTGTGTGATACAAATCAAATGGTATTTTGCTGTGACATTAATAAGATCCTCATGACAAGTACACATATACCTCAAATTATTGTGATGTACTTTATTATTAAAAGAAAATATTCTTTCAGACATCGTATATATTGATAAAAGATATGTTTTTCCAGTCTGTCACACATTGAAGCAGTGTCATTAGTAGATACAGTGTATCCTGATTTAAGAGTTGGAAATCCAAAACACCTTCCTGTGTAGGATAGCCTAGACCAGCTATGTTGTAAAATGTATGATAAATAAAGACCTTCAGAAACAAATAAATTTGTGGTCCAGGCCTACATCAGGGAAACTTAGTATTTTAGGAAGCTCAAAGAGATGTAAGAGAGCCTAAAAACCGCTGTAAGGTACAGTATACAAATGGTATACCTGTTTGTTGGTATCTCATATGTGTGCCCAGGTAATCTGGGACAGTCAAAAATAATGCTAACCAAATTATTCCCAAATGTACCACTGGCTGCAAAACTAATTAATTCTCACCATGCAAACCCAATGCCAAGCAAAAACAAGCATAACAAATCTGAAAAACAGTAAAACAAATGTGTGCTGAATGAATGGTAATAACTAATAGTGTGTTCGCTGCAAGAAAACAATACAAATGGGTAAAGGAAGTAAACTGATACAAAGAATAGCATTGGACTTAAAGGAAGAGTTGTATTAAGATAATGAAAATTTGAAAATTATGGGCCACACACTAGAAGGAAAGTAATGGTCTTGAATATATAAATAAAACACGTATAATCAAATCAGAATACATTCTGTATATATTGCCCCAAAAATATTTGCAAATTTGATCAGTCTCATGGTACAAACCTGATGCAAACTTTACACAATACCTGGAATTTATGTATGTACATTTTCTAACTTTTTCAGACCAGCTGTTTTAGGTTTTACAATTTTAACCATAGGATGACACACATTGATATTATTAATAATGTGTTCTAGGGACCAATGTTTGCGGAGCAGAGCATGATGAAGTGTCCATGGTCCATAACGAATACAACGCATTTGTGTACACACTGCTGTTGTCTTCAGTTTAATTCCGATGTCATGGACCAAAGCTTTAAGAAACATTGCAGTTTCATTAATGCATGATACCTCTGCAAAGAAAATAATGCATTAAATGTCAAATGCAAAGAATAAACTTTATATTAATAACTATTATGGCAAAGATATTTTCCCAAAACCAAAGCATGATAACTAATATAGAAATTTCCCAGTATACAGTTATCAATCATCTCCACGTCTTCATTGGTAAACAACCAAACAACAACCATAAGATGTGAATCCAGCACTTTGCTTTACAATACTAAATGAGGGAGGCAGACAACATGTGCTTGCACAAAAAAAAAAGGCAACAAAGTAGACAGGCTAAATAGAAGGGAAAGGGCAGCCACCAACATGGAAGATAACAACACCTGAGTACTAGAAGGGTTAGTGATGGTTATATAGAGAGTCAGTACAGCAGTGGCTTTCCATGTTTTCCTCCCTCACTCATGTCTCTTCTTTCTACCTTAACTATGAATGAGTTGCTAAAACTCAGTTCACAAACAAACTCTTAATTAATCTTCATCTAACATATAACACTTGGCAACAGTAACTTACATAGCTTAATATTCTAAATCTCCAATTTAACTTTCTTTCTTTCAAACAAATGGAAATGTAATGAAATGATGTCTTCCCAGGTTTGATCTGGAAAAGTGCCAAAAGTGTAGGGCTGACCTGTTACTGGGGCCCCCCTTGACAACATCAGTAGCTGGGAACCACCCAACCTCCACAACAACTGCTGGCTCTTTCTCTGTCCAATCAACAACTGGGACCCACCCAACCTTCACTAAAATTGCTGGCTCTTTTTCTATACACTTCTGCAATATTCAGTTTCAGGTACAACCTCCCCTCTTATAAAAAACTACCTACTTCATCATCCAGTTTTCTTTCTGAAACCTAAGTCCAAGGCTGGTTCCCCTCTTCACTGTCAAATTTCTAAGTATAATATTTACTACAATTTTATCACTCAGCATACAGCACATGGAGTCTTGAAGAGGCATACAGTGCTTTAAAAACATTATCCAAATTCTGCATAAAAATCATTTACTTACCAATAGTAAAGTCAGGCAGAGTGAAGTCGACTACAGTTAGGCCATATATCAGAGGTGGTGATCTTTCACCTGGTCTGATTAATCCCTCAGAGGACAGAACTTCATATGCCTCCTATGGTAACATGGAAAAATAAGAACACAATTAAGTATATTATGCAACAATCACACATGCTTTTTAAATCTGCAGGTCACTGAATGAACAATGAAAAACATAACAAAGGATAGACAAAAAATGGTAAATAACTGACTGTATGGAGATAGGAATGTGGACACATCATAAACTGTAAGTGAAATGAAAACCTTCACTTAAACCAAGATGTATGGGTGTCAATATGCATTTGCAATCTACAGAAACTGTGCTTAGTTCTAAAGCCACAAAAACTGATGGTTTGATGTTCTTCAGTTTCATTTTCATCACAATCACCAGCATTGTGCCTTGTTGTTTCCCTTCTTTTCTTTTCTTATCATAATTACATCTTGGAAAGGTGCCATCCATTCATACAACTACAAGAGTCATCTACTTTGGATATATAATTAGCTTAATGTCAGTTTCCAAAATCAAGAGGAAGAGTGCCCCATCATATTAGCATTTCTCCTGTGGTTGCTTCTATTTACATTGGCAATGCACATGAACTCAAAATATCATAAAACACAAGACCACCTGTATGCTGACTAGGATGAAAGTTGTTGCAGTGGGAAGCTTGGTACACTGTAGTTATAATGCACTGTACTTGTTTAGTGAAGCACGGTACTTTTTATCTTCAGTGCATTTTATCCACTTGTTATGTTACAATGTATCTTACTGCAGTCTGCACATTCTGGGCATATTCGTTTGACAGATAATAATTCATTCATAGAATGAAAGAGGTAAAATAATAAAGACTGTATTTGTGCTAAACTCAGTCTTACGAGGAAGTGGTGCACAAAAGAATTAAGGATTTAAGTGTGAGCAATTGAGGTCCTTTTTGTCTGTTCCTGGTACTACCTTGCTAAAGTATGAAAAGAAAGAAAAAAGTCTCAGAAGTGAAGTACACAAGAGGAAGGAGATCAAAAAGGAAAAGGAAGGATGGGGTGGAGCTTTAAAGGTATGGGTAGTAGGGCCTGAATATTTAGGAGGGTGAGAGGAGTGCATGGGAAAGAATTAAATGGATCCATAAGGTTAATGGGGGCAACAATGTGAAGTGGTCAAGATAAACCATGCAATTTTTTTGCAGCACTTTTCTGTGGAGGAAGGCCCTGGTTTCAGTACTTTATACATAATAGTATGGGACTCAATATGTAAAAATAAATATTCATTTGTTCTTAACACCCCATCACTAAGCAGAAGAAGCAATTAGATTTAAAAAATAATATCTGATATGTCTGCTATATGTAAAAAGCAACAAAAAGAATTTTATGTTTTAACATAAAAACTAGAGCCTCAGACTTATGGCTTTTGATATTCAAAAACAAAATTTCAATTCATGAATCTAACTTTCATCAAAGACTAGTACACCAATACACAATCTACTAGCCTCTGCACTAATAGAGAAAGGTTATAACCATCATTATTGTATATATTACTATGAGCAGTAATAGCAGTACCTATCAGTCACAATAATGCTAGTGGTGTCAGTAGTGGTGACATCATATTCATCACGACAATCATCATTGTACTCTACCATAATCATTTACTGTGTGTATAAACTACAAATTCATTACATTGCTTACAAATCTAAAGAGGATAATAAATGTCCAAAACTGACCTGTGAATGAGGATCTAAACCCAGATAAGCGGCTGAGCTTTGCTGGTGTGCTGACTGGATGGACATAAGTGCTTTTGTTAACTTGCCCTTTGTCACATGTGTATATTTCGATTTCTCTAAAACCTACAGACATGAAGGAAAAGTTGTTACACACAGCTTTTGGTAAAATGAATCACATTAAGCATTCAGAGGGTGCTTCTTTTTTTTATACAAATATTCATGGAAATTTTGAGTTGTCTAATCTCATAACATGCACATGAACAATTCTAATTAGTTTTGATATATGCAGGTTTTGAAATATTCTTTCAATTTCTTAATTACCCAAATTTTCTTCTGAAGTTTATAATTCTAATAAAACTTAAATGTTGTGCTCCAAAGTTCAGAGTGAAAGTAATTCTAACATTACACCAGAAATCATGGGAAATTTTCTTTTTGACAGGTAATACATATCTAAGGTAATGTCTGCATGAGGAATATGATCAGCATCATGTAATTTGTACATATGTAGATGACATATGGGCAAATATATAAGGAAATGTAATGAATGATTTAAAATTTAGTGTCAATATATGCTAAAAATTGACAAACAGCAGCAACAGACTGAGTAGCTTGACCTACCTTGCCATTATAAAACTGATTGTCGGTGGCTCGTCCAAACTGACCAGAAACGGTGAATTTTCGGATCAACCTTGACTCTCTCACAACATGTGTTCCTTTGCTTCCAGAGTTGACTCCAAGGACACATACCCCTACATATAAAGTACATTCATTAGCACATTTTATATATGAATTCTAAATACTGACATAAAAGCAGAGAGCTAGTTTTAAATAGATATGTATTTCTTATATGAAGGAAAAAAACACAAACCAAAATGACTGATACACTTCAAAAAAAATTCAGACCAATTTGAAATTTAAGAGTGGATAAAAATTATTCTGAAGCATCAATAATTATACCATGAAATAATCTGCCTAACAGATACAGCATTCTGCACTATACTTGCCAAAAGTATACTGCCATCTAGCCAAGAAAATATTTCTTCAGCATAATACAAGTCAACTTGGCTCATGACTAGTGAGAAGGGTGTACCCAGCCTGAGACTCTGACTTCCTATACAGTGGATGTCTATGCTAATTAAACATCAAGTAATAAACCTGCCATATCATTTATTGTAAGTACGAAAAATGAAACCAAAGGTTGTGTTTCTCTTTGTCTATAAGTATGCTGCAAATGAACATGTACGATTTCATCTTTTCATCACCATATGTATGCATGTTTTACTTGTAATAATTCATGTCTTGGAATTTTACCTAGAACAATAGAAAACACTGTCATAAGACAAATGGATCTGAGAAATTATTAGTCTCTGGCTTTTTCTTTTTACCTGAAACATCTTTCTGTAGATACTGTGCCCAAGACAACTTGATATCTTTTGGTTGATATCTTGGTCCCAGTGCCAAAGGACTATCAGCAAAATTCTCCTTCTCAGTAACCATTAGTCTCTCACCAATATTACCTGTGTAAGAGTTTAACAAAATAATCGTATCTGCCAAAATTATCAGAGAGGTTTTTCATAAAATTTCATAAATCACAAAATTTGATGTCTTTTGGTTGATATCTCAGTTCTGGTGCCAGAGGACAGTCAGCAAAATCATATGAGATAATGATACCTGTCATGAATGCAGCATGAAAAAGTCAAGACTGAATGGAGGATGTTTTAAAGGAAACACTTTCAAACAGAATGAAAGTATATATTTTACAAATCCCTACAGAGTGAGAGAAGAAAGTGTACTAAACTGTGTTGTAGATATGAAAGGAAAAAGATTGGAAGGGGTGTCAGAATTTAAGTATTTGGGAGTCATCCTGGGTATGTGTGGTAATACGGAAGGAGAGATAAGGGAGAGAGCAGTACAGAGAAGAGTCACTAGGTCCCTCAACTAAATAATGAAGGACAGAGGTGGAAGTATGGAAGTGAAGAAAGGAATAAGGGACAGCATAGTTCTTCCAAGCCTGACCTGTGCAGCTGAACATAGACATGGAATGAATCACATCACAGAGTTTAAAAATCCCGGCTGCAGAAATGAGCTACGTGAAATGAATAGATGGAATGAAGAAAGAAATGAAGGGGTGCATGAGAGACTTAGAATGGCAGGGAATGCATTACAGAGTGGTAAAGTGGGTGAAACAATACTTCGACGAGATTTGGGCATGTAGAAAGAATCCACGATGAAGAGTTTACAAGCAGAGTTTATGACAGTATAATTAAAGGGGTTAGCGTGAGAGAAAGACATCCTGTGACATGGGGAAACAGTGAGAGAGTACTGAAGGGAGATAAATGTAGAAGAATGCATAGAATGGTGCATTTGGGAGAAGCATGTAAGGACAGGGATAAGTGAAGAAAGGTATAGATAGAAGGAGCTTTGCACTAAGAAGAAAATCTAAGCATGGCAATTAACATTAGAGTTGTACTTCCAACCGAGGCCTATTCTTATGTAACACTGCCTCATCATGATGTTACTGAACCACAAGGAAAGGCAAACAAATGCTCTTACTGCCTCTCCCTTGCCCTCCCAGTGATCCTCCACCCCTCTAACACCTCTCCAGAGCATAACTTCACACAATGTGCAACATAGTTTCTGGTCAGTAAATTATCTTCAAATACATGTCTTTTTATAAATCTACATGTTCATCTATGAAAATATCTTAATTGTGCTGTAAAGTGATACTGAAGTGAGTTTTGGTCAAGAAATTTTTGTGGAGCACATCTTAGGTTTTATAACTGGACCTCATGAGAAAATACATTTCTGTATACAATTATTCCTTTTTCATTTAGATTTTCAAGAACACAAACATATATCAAGAAATGCCTATATTCTGAGCAATTTTAAGTGTTATACATTATCTTGGTTTAAATAAGAGTGGTTAACTTGAGATTTTCTATATTACATCTAAAGAAATGTTGAGCAAGACCATTCTCAACTAATTTTTCACGTTGCTTCATTTTCCTTCCTTGTTTATTACTGCAACATTAAAGAAACATTTCTGATTATTAACAATGATAATTTAAACATACCTTCAATAGCCAAAATTGGAGATGCTGGCCGTGGTTTTAACAAATTCAGGTCTCGACAAAGGTTGCTAATCACAGCTTTTCTCAAAAATCCTGTAGTCATATCAAAAGGCTTGTAAACACAAAACACACCCTGAAGCATATTCCATGCTTCAGGACCATAATGAACCAGTCCTCTCATGTTTCAAAGTTTAGCATCATTTGTTGCAAATGCAATAAAAATGCTAATAAACTTATAACATTTAAATAACGAGGTCCAATCTAATAACATATGCACAACAACAATGAAGGCATAATTTCTAACAAGTTTACATGAATATGCAACAATAAAGGATCCCACCACAAATTCATCAGGTCATTACAGCTGATTGGTTAACACAGTATACTATCTTGAGTCCACTATATTCATTTATCAGCAAAAACCAACATACATAATTTTGGTCTAGTACATAGCACCTCTATCTTCTTCATAAAGGAAATAAATTATGACAGTGCCATCAGGTGTGTGAACCTCCTCTTGACAGCTGATGAGCATGGAGGCACCAAAACCATATGCTAAGCAGGGAATACCTGTTGAATAAGAAAAGCCACTGTTAAAGATGCTAGATTACATTTGAGAAAGGTATACCAATCTTTTCAATCAATAAAAATTCTAAGAGCCACAGAAAACTTTAGAAATGAAATGCTCACCTAGATTCATTACTTTCAAGATACGAAAGAACTTGTCATCAAATGAAAGATCCTCATAAGGCCTCTTTGAGCAGTGGTACTTAATATATGGCCAACATCCGGTTCTTAGAATATGATAATTAACTCCATCAACCTGTTAAGAAACCACGTGTGTGAATACTCATGCTCTGATAGCTGCTTCAGTAAACATACATAAGGGTGGAATAACAAATAAGCATAAATAACCAAGAAAAACGTGGGAATGAATTTGAAAACATGTGGGAATTAAGTTGCTTCTGCAGGAAAAACATGTTCAAAGAAAGAAAACATTGTATAAGAAGTGGCAACCCTCAGTGCAGTGCTTTCATTGACACTGGGCAACTGAGGCTAACTTTCTCATACATCTTCACTCTACATAATAAAAACATGGCTAGAAATAATATTACACCACAGCCACCCAAAATCATTAGAGGCACCGTAACTGCATCATCGTGGTGGGAAGATATATTTTACACAGAACTGTGGTAAATTTTTCAGTAAATGTAACAATTTCTCAAACACATATTAAAATTTACATTTTTATGACTATATGGATATTTCTTTCATTTATTCACATAAGTAAAATTCTTTCTGTGTAAATGATAAGAAAATATTTAGACAATACACATAAAAGTCATGTATTATCTATACAAAAAATGTAAATATGCGAAGGATATGTGAAATCACACCTGATAAAAAACAAAGTTGTAATAAATTTTGGCGTTTGTAACACAAAATCACACCTAGAACAAAACGTTATCATTGTATACAGTAGTTATATAAAGGAGCAGGATCCATGCTTCCATCCAGGGCTTGCCTCAATCAATATGGAAAAAAATTTACCAATTTTTTGGGTACTTTCTTCAAAAATACTATATATTTATAAGTAAATAAATAAATGATATAGAGATGCATCATCGGGCTATGCCTGCATGAGATTACACCACAAGTGAAAAGTCATCTTTGGCATGTCTGTATCACTGAAAGTGCAGTCTTATCAGGAATTTCTCACTCCAAGGAGTCCATCATTTTCCTTTAACTGGAAGTAATGCAGCCTTGGGGCAAAGGTGCTTCTGAAAGGTAAGTCCTGAGTAACAATAGTATGCTTCTTAGAAAGGGGTCCTGAGGCAATTGTATATAGAAACAAAAAAGTAATTTAAGAGATTTTCTGTAAGATATTTCCTTTTGCAAGGGGCAATTGATTTTTCAAACAGAATGCACAATAAAAGGGTTTACACTGTGAGCCACTGTGAGGAAAAACAGGGTGACAAAATCAATCTAATAAATCCCTTCTCTATTTTACAACTCCTTTTAACATTCTCATTTTTCACTTCACTCGCCCTTCTTGAGCGATATCAAAATCTTAAAAAAATGCTCATCTACTGACTGCTCCCCAAGTTATTATATAATACGAAATACCCATTTTTTATACCATACCAGACTTTAGCTTAATATTTTTCATTGTCTAACCTCATAACCCACGATTGGGTGTATCAGTGACACATTCCTCATGTCCTGAAATGGCGGACTCGATAGCTTGTGGCGGGGCAGTGACGTGATCTACCTGTTCTAAAACATTAGGTCTACGTCCAATTGGCAGGACATCAAAGAGCTGTATGGCAGTGGTCATGTTTGTCTGGATGTTGATAACAGGTGCTTCCTTTCCAATGTGCATGGCTTCCTGAACAATGCTAAACATGGGTCATTTCCAAGTCAAAACACATGTAACAATTCACATCACAAAGGAAGATACTGAAGATTAGTTTCAACAGTGTACAATTATGTATAAAATTACATAAGTTGTGTTATAACATTATACAAGCCTTGCTTACCTTCCAATTAAAGTGCGAATACCCTCGCTGATCACTAGTAATATCTCTGTATTTCACAAAATAGGAAGTCCACGGTGGTAACTGCCGTTGTTTCAAATGAGTGGTGAGTACGAGTGAAGCTGCAGGTTTCACCTTTTCTGTGCCCTTCCATACTCTCAGGCAATGACTAACATGCATGAGATCCACTGAAAATCGTCGAATCAAAATTAACAGTATTCCTCATGCAAACTTTTAATTTTTAAGTTCAATTTGTTTACATGATCTATTCATCTACATTAAAAACGTCCGTTCCAGATGTCTTTATTGGTTCAGATGTGTACATAGTTTGACATTTAATGAGATACACGCAGAGTATATATCCCTAACCTTAGTCTACTTACACTCTAGTGATTTTCCATAAAGTATCACTTACAGAATTCTTAAATATACAGTTCAGCGGAATTAGCCGACCACAATGGGACAACCATCATGTGTTGTTGTTTACATCCATAATGGCGCATGCGCTTTTCATAACTAGGCAGACGACAAGCCATTTAGGAGAATATAATTTTTCACACAAGTACAAACAAGGATATGATTTGGCTTAACCACTAATTTTATAACCACCTTATTCTTTTTAAAGCTATACAATGCTACTTCACTTATTTACTTCAGAAAGGGTTTCCTGAGAACTGGATATCGACACCACTACGTGAAGAACGTCGGATTAATTCATTTCTGTTTTAGAATTTTAACTTTTCGAACTTTCATTGAATACCGTACTTTACTGTTAACTAAACGTCACATATTAATATCTGGATGGTATGATTTTTAATAGTATATGACAGAGAAAGTATGATACATGCTTATTTTAGCTCGCTGTTAGTTGCAATCTATTGCAGCTGCAAGACTGTAAAAACTTGACTATGAAGTTTTGTTGCACTTCAATATACACTAGATGAGATTAATCAGGTGATGTATGATAAGAGGTTTATATGTGTTTGGTGGGAGGTATGCGGACTTTAAAGTACAAGTTGGATAGTTCGAAGTGTAAAGTGCAAATTCCAATAAACAATATTTCATTAATGTGTCCAGAATATTCACACTGGGGGTAGGGCTCCTGTATTTCTTTGAGTGTACTTTATTGACAAATACTTGTTAGCCTTATTAAATAAGAGGTTATCAAAAGCAAGCTTACATCTTTGGCCTCTAAGTGAAAAAGATAATGTTTTTACCCTATTCACCACATGTTTTTTAGCCGGAGTGATTTAGTAATTCAAATTGTACGTAAAGATTATTCTTTTTATTTCATTTTGTCTGATTACATCTTCTAACTCTTATGAGAATAATGGTTTCGTATAAAGCTATGAACAGGTATGCTCTGTATCCTCCTTATTAACCAAACATCGTACTTTCTTTGAAACAAAAGTGATCTTGAGGGTTAAAATTTCAGATGATCACTGTCACTGGAAAGTGAAACAGAGAAATGATCTCTGTGAGCTAATTTTAGTTTTACGTTAGCAAAATTTCAATGAGTGGTTTTACCCTCAGGAAAGGCAGTCTCTCGAAAATGCAAGTGGGAAGTTATGGGTCAAAGTCATAGTGATGCTTATACATAATGATAATGAGAGTTATAAACTACTTACATATATTCTCATAACCTGTAAAGTATGATGAATAAGTTGACAATGAAAATATGTATAAGCTTGGTAGAAGGAAACTAAGTGAAGGGAAGACAGCTAACAACCTTGGATGGGAGGTGAGGGAATATGTTGTTGAGAGAACCATGAAGGTGTGATAAGGATGAAGCATGCTTAGAAGGTGTTTCATTCATTAGCAAGTTAGTTCCAGGAACAAAGAAAAGGTCTCGTTTGCTTATTTCTATTTCCTAGCTGTCACGTGATGCTTCGAAACCATAGCCCCCTATCCACAACTAGGCACCATAGACCTTTCCGTGGTTTTCCCAAGCTGCTTCATATTCTCTGGTTCAGTCCACGTGCAGCAAGTTGCCCCTTTTATGCTACATCACTCCAGTTCACTCTATAAGCCTTCCACGCTCCTGGGTGTCAGTGCTCCAAGCACTCAATTTCTTTTTTCTTTTTTGCTCCATCCTTCCATCTCTAGTTTGGTCTCCCCTTCTTTTTTCCCTCCACATCTAACATATATTTCTTTGACATAGATAAACAGATAGGTACTTGAATATGTTGTCATCATGAAAGTTCATCTTTTTTTCAGATATTTCAATCATGGTAACACTACTTTTTATTAGTTTAAAAATCATGGGACAGAAAATTGTCAATCTAGAGAATCAACCAATCTCAAAATTGCGATTTCTTTTTTCATATTAAGCTGAAGGTTTACAACCCACAGAAGACTGTAGGGTTAGCTCAAACACTCAAATAGAATGCTGCCTAGTAATATAATTCTCCAAGTGTAGACTTGTTTACTCCCAACAATCATTAATATAAAAGGAGTTATCTATGTACTAATTAATAGTTTTGATAATCTTTGATTTTGTATCTTGTAGGAAAGGTATATTGGTATTTTGATTAAAAGCTTTGGATAGTCCCTGAAAACACTTTAAAATGTTTGTTATGATATTATCCTTTGATTTTCATCTTACATTTATAGTGTCTTACAAAACATTGTTTCATTCTTAAAACACATTTCCATAGATATGTTGAGATTTCAGATTAACTGTCACTTTGGTCTTCAATTATCAATAATAGACCATTTCAGATATTGGAAACATATGGTGATGCAGTATATGGACCCTCTTACTGAAATTTTGTGGAACTCATGATAGATGACCTGGTAACAGGAAGCTTTATAGAAATATAGAACTGCCTTACAAATTAAAAATATGAAGCTTGAAGTTCAATCTCTCTCCTACACTTCAAAAAGAGTGTGCATGAAATAGTGCTTACAGAGAACACAGACCTATGTTTGCAAGGAAAGGAGTGACTCAGGTTTATGGTTCTCTTTATACTCATTATCTAAATTTTCCAAATGTAGTGTGCTGGAGGACTAAGACAATGGGGAAGAACAAAGCTAAAGGAACCAACCCAAAGGGGAAGAATGAGCAGGTTTGTAGTTTTTCAAATTTTCTTGATCAGCTTTGTTGCTAAATTCTTATTTTAGTGTATACATTGCATTACTAATCTGATGTCATATGCTCAGTATTATACAATGTATACAAAGTATCAAGTGCTTGGATGCATAAATCAAGAATGAAGTTTCCAATATTAATGCCTGTTGGTCTCTGAAGAATCTTCATCTGATATCACTTCCACTAATTCATATTTTTGCTTCTTTAAGTTGGGTAGAACTGGAGGCTTTGATATCCTAAGGTTTCTCCAGGTAGATGCTGCAGTTTTACATGATTTTACTTTATCCAAATGTTAGTCTTGGAAGGTGCTTAAAAATGCTTTCATATCTTGCTTATTCAGGCTAAAGTCAAATATCCATTTATTTGTTAGCCATTTCACAGTAGCAGGCTGAAAATTTAGCATCCCATCCCTGTGCAGGGTGGTTTGCAAAAGTTTTTGAATGAAAATGTTCACATTTTCCCAAACAATGAATAGAATACTTTCTCTTGATTACAGAAATGTATATATCAGAAAGTAGGTGTCCAAAAGCTACTAAGCAGGTAAAGATCATGGGTGTCAATATTGCCAGATGCAGGAGTATACTGTTTTTTATCATCTGATGAATTTTCCTTGCTTTCATTACACCAATACTCTACTAAAGTATACATCATTGTTTGTGTTAAAACATCACAAACTTTATGGTTAAGTAACTGGGTTATGCCTGCAAGAAGTTACCCCATGATTTAAATGTCACCTTTGGTGAGGAATTACACCATGAATTTAAAGTCATCTTTGGTGAGAAGTACCTTAGAAATACAGTCTTGTCATGGAACTTCTTACTCTAAAAGAAGTAGCACAGCCTTGGGCTGCAGGAGCTTTTAAAAACAGGACCTGGGTAACACGGACTTTCATGGAAATTGGTCTTGGGGTGATTATAAAAAAAAAAGTGGTTAAGTATTTTGGATGAACATTTGTTGTAGTTTATGGTAGAAATTTATACTTTAAATAACATCTTTTATTGTGAGATACTGCCTCATATTAAATGAATATAAATGATTGGTGTATGGGAACAAACATGAGAATGTTAAAGGCCAATATTTGTCATAAAAACCTGGACAAAACATCTTACATTGGATTTTGAAATGCATGATTCATATGTGTACTAGTTGCAGTGAATGTAGAAATGAATTAGACCCTATATGTACTTGCCATAGTGAATGGGTTAAACCAGGTGCAGAGACTGTGGTTCTCCTAATAGTCAGGTGGTAGCTTCCACCACTTGGAAATTGTCATGGAGAAAACCTCAACCTGTAAATCAGGTTTAAAAATAATATAGTATATTTCACATAACCTTTGACACAGAAACAGACACCCAGATACAAAGACAATCTAAGTAAAAATACTTACTGGTATGGGACATGAAACTTATAAGTGTTACTAAAAAGTATTCTTATCCAAAGATTTAGATAAAGTGAGGCAAAGCCAATGCTTGATGTAAGAAGGGGAAGCCAGAGTGTTTGTAAAGAGAGAGAATGAAGAGGCTGATTTGCTTGTGCATGGAGCATTATAAACATTTTTAGATTCCCTGTGGGCCGTAATGCATTAAATGAGAGATAGTAAAAAAAGATGAGAGAACCATCTGTAGAAAATGTGGTTTTCAGAATTTCCATTAAACATCTGAACTTAACTACTATTCATCCCTTTGTTACACAGTAATTTTAGAAAATTTATAAAAGAAGCACCAATACATGTAATTATGATTTTGCTTGCTGTATAAGGGGAAACAACATTAAATAGAGTATTGAATAAGAAAGGTCAAATGTATTATGACAGATATTTTTTGAAAATGTACCTTCAGCCATTGTTTTTGTTTAGAATTGCAGTATATCCTGCTTTCAAGGTGTAAGGAAATTAGAGAATATTGTCCCCATAGGATTATGTTACACAATTATTTAATACTAAAGTTTCATTCATAATTTTAGGCACTGGTGGAAGCCAGTGAAAACCAAGGAGCAGCAGGTCCCATTTCGTGTGACAAATCTGGCAATGTTGTTTTAAGGATCTTAGCTAAACCAGGAGCCAAGGATAACGGATTTACTGGTAAGTGTATAATACATCCATAAAGTTATAACAGTTTTTTCAACTTCTTTAGTGCAAGGGACAGTTGTTTGTCGTAAATGATAACCCAGCTAATATGCAGTATTATTCAACTGATTGTATGTGCACTGACCAGAAATTATCTGTACTGCTTTAGAGTAATTTTCACTCTTGTCAGATGTAAGTACTGAGGGTGTTGGAGTTCAGATTGCTGCACCACCCACAGATGGAGAAGCCAATGCAGAGCTAGTGAAGTTTTTGGCATCAGCTTTCGAAGTACGCAAGAGTGATGTAAGCTTAACAAGGGTGAGTGGTACTATAATCATAAGAAAAGAAGTTAATCTTTCAAAATCGTAATCCTATAACAGCAACCATCAGGTAAATGACACCCATGAATTATTATTTTCAGAGTTGTGTGTTGCTGTGGATTCATCTGTAGTGCATCTTATTTTACATTATTAGATTTTGTAATGCATAGAGAAGGATGTTGTTTCATTTACATAACAACCAGTAAAAGAAGAGAGTACAGAGTAAACTTATCTAAAGTCATGAAGTAATTGTATTAACTGAAGTACATGTTTCATGACACAGTTGTTGAGTCACTTAATGCTGCTCAATTAGTCCCACTAAGTAAAGTAATGTAGCCCATAATTTTGGAGAGTGAAAAAATTACAGTCTGAAAACTTATCTACCCTGTTAGAAGACCGTTATAACACATAAGAGTTTGCAGAGGTATTCCTAAAAAATGAAACAGTGGCACTGCACCGTCATGGCCCTATTCTTGCATCACCATATTAATTTTCAAAGGTAGAATCTTTTGTTAAAAAAATTGTATATATCCTCTTTATCAGTCTCGTCTTACTCTTCCACTCCAATATGTCCAAACTATTTTACCATAGTTATATAGTATATATTTACATGTGTTATATTGTAAACAGATAAGTTTGAAACCAGCATTAGACATACAGGACACCCATGTTGAGGTTATGATATGTGTTAAGACCACAGTCAAGGGCCCTTATTTCTAAAATAAATAATAACTGTAAATACATTTATTGCTTGGTTCCATAGATTACAGATTTTATTTTTATATTCTGTCTGTAAAGTATAACAAGATATATCCTTTCTGTTTTTAGCTCTCATGAATAGCGTGTGAAATAATTTTTTTTTCCCCTCCATGAGGCACTGCTGTCCATGTTTCACATTGAAACTATATACCATATCCAGTTTATTATTCCTCAAGATATACTTGTCCTTATACAAAAGTCTGCTCTAAAGCAGTGTTTCTAATTTCTCTTTTTTTTGACTGTATTTCTTCTCCCTGTAAACTGTATCACATCTCATTATCTTAATGATGGTAATTTCTCTATCTTTTATTTAACCTTAGTTATATAACTGTTGTTTTTCTTTCAGGGGTCAAGATCAAGGCAGAAGACAGTAACAGTGAGTGGCACAAGTGTCTCTGATGTTGAGAAGAAATTGAAAAGCTGTGTTGTGAATAAGTAAATCATATCTCTTGTGGGAATTGTAGTTCATAAGTTGCGTAATAATTTCACTTGCACTGCAGGTGTCGTATAAGCTGATGACATTTTTCTCATACTAAATTTCACTTCTGATGCTGAGAGCCTTTTGAGAAACTTCATCAATATTCAAATGGTAAATAAATCCTTCATACAGATTAACTATATATTTTTTCAACAGGTCATGCTTGTTGAGAAATGAGTGTAAAATCTTTATGTATAACACAAATTTATTGATTTTTGTTGGCTAGACAAAATATTAGGTTGTTCCTTTGTATAAGCTTATATTCAGTCTGTATGACAAATATATCTGTTTAGAATTTACTTTATAACGATTGTATTGATTTTCATTATAACAAATAATTTCACTGGGATAAAATATCTATGAAATGCTCTACTTTGAAAATGACTTTAGTTTTGGGTTTGCTTTAAGTTGGAGATTCATTACAATACCCTTAATGAGAGATATTTCTAATGAGGTACCCTATAATGTACCACTGATGATGGCTTGTTTATAAGATCTACAGGTGTTTTTTATAATAAATGTTGTCTTTATGATATAAACTTTCTATCCTGTCCATTACATTTGTCATATTTCATTGTTAAAAAGATATTTACATTCTGTGTCAGCCAGAAACAAGCTGTATGAGGATATTTTTTTTCAATTCTATTGCATTTAGAAATGGTCCCGTGATATAATTTTAAACTCTAGAGTTATATAAGAATATAAACCTAAGGAAGGAAAAGATACATTAAAATACATATATATGTGTGTGTTCCTATGTGTGTGTGTGGCGGGAATGGATGAAGGTAGCATGTATGAATATGTACATGTGTATATATGTATATGT
>JAUUDZ010122019.1:0-32415 GCA_032361705.1 Panulirus versicolor
GAACGAACTGGTGATACTACCACTCCGCTCCTGAGCTGTTTGCGGCAAGATCCTCACCTTGAACCAGCTGGTGGTACTCACACTCCACTCCTGAGTTGTAATTGGCACTATCCTTACCATCAACCTTTTGGTGGTACTCACACTCCACCCCTGAGTTGTATTTAGCACTACCCTTACAATCAAACAGCTAGTGGTACTCCCACTCAACTCCTGAGTTGTAGTTGGGACTATCCTCACCATCAACCAGCTAATGGAACTCGTAATCCACTCCAGAGTTGTAGTTGGCACTATCCTTACATACAACCAGCTGGTGGTACTCACACTCCACTGCTGATTTGTAGTTGGCACTATCCCCACCATCAACTAGCTATTGGTAACCGTACTCCAGTCCTGAGTTATAGTTGGCACTATCCTAACCATCAACCAGCTTCCAGTATTCACACTCTACTCCTGAGTTGTAGGTGGCACTATCTTTACCATCAACCAGCTGGTGGTACTCTCACTTCACTACTGAGTTGTAGTTGTCACTATCCTAACCATCAACCAGCTGGTGGTACTAACACTCCATTCCTGTGTTGTAGTTGGCACTATCCTTACCATCAATCAGTTGGTTGTACTCACACTCAATTACTGAGTTTTAATTGTCACTATCCTAACCATCAACCAGCTGGTGGTATCAACACTCCATTCCTGTGTTGTAGTTGGCACTATGCTCACCATCAACTAGCTGGTTGTACTTACAGTCCTCTCCCGAGTGGTACTTGGCAATATCCTCTACTTCAACTAGATGGTGGTACTCACAGTCCACTCCTGAGTTGTAGTTCGCCCAATCCTTACCATCAACCAGGTGGTGGCATTCATACTTCACTCCTGAGTTGGAGTTGAAATTATCCCCACCATCAACCAACTCGTGGTACTCCTTCTCCATTCCTAATTTGTTGGCACTATCCTAACGATCAACAAGCTGGTGGTTCTCAAACTCCACTGCTGAGTTGTAGTTGGCAAAATTTTCACCATCAACCAGCTGGTGGTAATCACACTCCACTCCTGAGATGTAGTTGGCACCATCCTCACCATGAACCAGCTGGTGGTACTCGAACTCTACTCCTGAGTTGTAGTTGGCACTCTCCTTACCATCACTTAACTGGTGATACTCACACTCCACCTCTGAGTTGTAGATGGCTATTTCCTCACCATCAAATATCTGGTAGTACTCACATTCCAATCATGAGTTGTAGTTGGCACTATCCGTACCATCAACCAGCTGTTGGTACTCAAAATCCACTCCTGAGCTGTAGTTGGCACTATCCTTACCGTCAAGCAGCTGGTGGTACTGACACTCCAATCATGAGTTGTAGTTGGGACTATCCTCAGTATCAACCAGCTGGTGGCACTAAAAATCCACTCTTGATTAGTAGTTCGCTCTATCATCACTATCAACCATCTGGTGGTACTCACACTCCACTCCTCAGTTGTAGTTTGCACAACCTTACCATCAACCAGCTGGTGGTACTCACACTCCACTTTTGAGTTGCAGTTGGAACTATCCCTACCATCAACCAGCTTGTGATACTCACACTCCACTCCTGAGTTGTAGTTGGCACAATCCTTGCCACCAACCAGCTAGTGGTACTCACATTCTGCTCCTGTGTTATATTTGGCACTATACTCACCATCCATCAGCTGGTTGTACTCACAATCCACTCCTGAGTTAGAGTTGGCATTATCTTCATCATCAACCAGCTGGTGGAACTTACACTCCACTCCTGAGTTGTAGTTATCAATATGCTCACCATCAACCAGCTGGTGGTACTCACATCCCACACATTAGTGTTAATTGGCAATATCCTTACCATCAACTAGCTGATGGTACTCACACTCCACTCTTAAGTTGTATTTGGCACTTTCCTCACCATCAACCAGATGGTGGTACTCACACTCCATTTCTGAATTGAAGTCGACAGTATCTTCACCATCAACCAGCTGGTGGTTCTCACACTCCACTCTTGAGTTGTACTTAGCACTATCCGGACAACAACCATCTGGTGGTACTCACACTCCACTCCTGAATTTTATTTGGCTCTCTCCATACCATCAACCAGCTGATGGTACTCAAACTCCACTTCTACGTTTTAATTGGCACATTCTTCCCCATCAACTAGTAGGTGGTACGCATATTCCACTTCTGAGATGTAGTTGGCACTATACTCACTATCAACCAGCTGGTGGTTCGAACACTCCACTCCTGAGTTGTAGTACGGACTATCCTCACCATGAATCAGCTGGTTTATTCACACTCCAATCCTGGAATATAGTTGGCACTATCATTACCATCAACCAGCTTGTGGTACTCACACTCCAATCCTGAGTTGTATTTGGCACTATCCTAACCATCAAGCAGTTGGTGGTACTCAGACTCCACTCCAGAGTTGTAGTACGCACTATCCTCACCATGAACAACCTGGTGGTAGTCACACTCCACGCTTGAGTTGTAGTTGGCGCTATCTTTGCCATCAACCAGATCATGGTATTCACATTCCCCTCCTGAATTGTAGTTGGCACTTTCCTCATCATCGACGAGCTGGTGGTCCTCAAACTCCAATCCTGAGATGTAGTTGACACTATCCTCACCATCAACCAGCTGGTGGTACTCAAACTCCACTCCTGAGTTGTAGTTGGCACTATCCTCACCATCAACCAGCTGGTGGTACTCAAACTCCATTCCTGAGCTGTAGTTAGCACTATCCTTACCATCAACCAGCTGGTGGTACTCATACTCCACTCCTGAGTTGTAGTTGGCACTATCCTCACCATCAACCAGCTGTTGGTACTCATACTCCACTTCTGAGTTGTAGTTGGCACTATCCTTACCATCATCCTGCTGGTGGTACTCACACTCTACTCCTGAGTTGTACTTGGCACTATCTTTACCATCAACCAGGTGGTGGTACTCACACTCCACTCGTGAGTTGTAGTTGGCTCTATCCTTACGATCAACCAGCTGGTGGTACTCACACTCCAGCCCTGAGTTGTAGTTGGCGCCATCCTCACCATCAACCAGCTTGTGGTACTCCCACTCCACTCCTAAGTTGTAGTTGGCCTTATCCTTACCATCAACCAAATGGTGGTAATCACACTCCAATCCTGACATGTATTTGGCACCACCTGGTGGTACTCACACTCCTTTCAAGAGTTGTAGTTGGCACTATCCTTACCATCAACCAGCCGGTGGTACTCAGACTCCACTCCAGGGTGGTAGTCGGAAATATCCTTACCATCAAAAAGCTGGTGGTACTCACACTCCACTCCTGAGATGCAAATGTCACTCCCCTCACCATCAACCAGCTGGTGGTACTCAGACTCCACTTCTCAGTTGTAGTTGGCAGTATCCTCACCATCAACCAGCTGTGGTACTCACACTCCACTCCTGAGATGTAGTTGGCACTATCATCACCATCAACCAGATTGTGGTACTCACACTCCACACCTGAGATGTAATTGGCACTATCCTCACCATCAACCAGCTTGTGATACTCACATTTCATTCTTATGTTGCAGTTGGCACTATCCTATTCAGTACCAGCTGGTGGTACTCACACTCCACTCCTGAGCTGTAGATGGACCTATCCTCAGCATCAACCAGCTGGTGCTACTGACAGTCCGCCCCTGATTTGCAAATGGCACTATCTTCACCATCAAAACGCTGGTGGTACGTATACTATACTTCTGAGTTGTAGTTGGCACTATCCTCGCCATCAACCAGCTGGTGGTACTCACTCTCCACTCCCGAGTTGTAGTTGGCACTATACGTACCATCATCCAGCTGGTGGTACTCACACTCCACTCCTGACTTGTAGTTGGCACTATTCTCACCATCAACCAGATGGTGGTACTCACTCTCCAATAGTGAGTTGTCGTTGCTACTATCCTTACCATCACCATCTGGTGCTAATCACACTCCAACCCTGAGTTGTATTTGGCACTATTCTCACCATCATCCAGCTAGTGGGACTCAAACTCCACTCCTGAGTTGTAGTTGGCGCTATCCTCACCATCAACCAGCTGATGGTATTCACATTCCACTCCTGAGTTATAGTTGTCACTATCCTTACCACCAACCAGTTGGGTGTGCTCACACTCCACTCCTGTGTTGTAGTTGGCACTTTCCTCACCTTCAACCAGCTGGTGGTAACCACACTCCACTTCTGAGTTGCAGTTGGCACTATCCTTACCATCGACCACTAGGGGGTACTCATACTCCAGTGCTGAGTTGTAGTTGGCACTATCTTCACCATTAATCAGCTCGTGGTACTCAGATACCAGTCCTGATTTGTAGTTGGTACTATCCTTACCATCAACCAGCTGGTGGTATTAACACCTCACTCCTGAGCTGTAGTTGTCATTATCCTTACCATCAACCACTTGGTGGTACTCATACTCCAGTCCTGAGATGTAGTTGGCACTATACTAACCATCAACCAGCTGGTGGTACTGAAACTCCACTCAAGAGGCGTAGATGGCTCTATCCTCACCATCAACCATCTGGTGGCACTAACTCTACAATCCTTAGTTGTAGTTGGTAGTATCCTCTCCATCAACCAGCTGTTGGTTTTCACACTGCACTTCAGTGTTGTAGTTGGCACTATGCTGATCATCAACCAGCTGGTGGTATTCACACTCTAATCCTGAGCTGTAACCTACACTATCCTTACCTTCAACCACCTGGTGGTACTCACACTCCACTTCTCAGTTTTAGTTGGCACTATCTTCACCATCAACCAGCTGGTAGTACTAACTCTCCACTCCTGAGTAGTAGTTGGCACTATCCTCTCCATGAACCTGCTGGATGTACTCAAACTCCACTCCTGAGTTGTAGTTGGCACTATCCTTACCATCAACCAGCTGGTGGCACTCACACTCCACTCCTGAGTTGTAGTTGGTAGTATCTTCTTCATCAACCAGCTGGTGGTCCTCACACTGCACTTCATGTTGTAGTTCGCACCATCCTGACCATCAACCAGCTGGTGGTATTCACACTCTACTTCTGATCTGTAACCTAAACTATCCTTACCTTCAACCATCTGGTGATACTCACACTCCACTCCTCAGTTTTAGTTGCCACTATTTTCACCATCAAGCAGCTGGTAGTACTAACTCTCCACTCCTGAGTAGTAGTTGGTACTATCCTCACCATGAACCTGCTGGATGTACTCACACTCCACTTCTGAGTTGTCGTTGGCACTCTCCTTACCATCAACCAGCTAGTGGTACTCACACTCAACTCCTGAGTTGTAATTTGCACTATCCTCACCATCAACCACCTGGTGGTACTCAATCTCCACTTATGAGTTGTAGTTGGCCCTATACTCACCATCAAACACATGATGATACTGACACTCCACTCCTGAGTAGCAATTGGCATTATCATAACCCTCATCCAGCTGGTAGTATTCACACTCCACTCCTGAGTTTTAGTTGGCACTATCCTCACAATCAATCAGCTGGTGGTACTCACACTCTAATCCTGAGTTGTAGTTAGCTCTATCCTTACTATCATCCAGCTCTTGGTACTCGCACTCCACTCTTGACTTGTAGTTGGCACTATCCTCACCGTCAAACAGGTGGTGGTACTCTCAGTGCACTTCTGCCTTGTAGTTGGCACTATCGTCACCATCAACCAGCTGGTGGTACTCAAAATCCACTCGTGAGTTTTAGGTGGCACTATCCTCACAATGAAACTGCTGGTGGTACTCACACTCCACTCCTGAGTTATAGTTCGCTCTATCCTTACCATCATCCAGCTCTTGGTACTCCCACTCAACTCCTGAGTTGTAGTTGACACTATCTTCACCCTCAAACAGACGGTGGTACTCTCACTCCACTTCTGCGTTATAGTTGGCACTATCCTCACTATCAATCAGCAGGTGGTACGCATATTCCTCTCCTGAGTTGTCGTTGGCACTACACTCAGAATCAACCAGCTGGGGGTACTCACACTCCACTTTTTGGTTTTAGTTGGCACTATCCTTACCATCAACCAGCTGGTGGTAATCACACTCCACTCAAAGTTGTAATTGGGACTATTCTCACCATGAACCAGCTGGTGGTATTCACACTCCACTACTGAAATATAGCTGACACTGTCCTTACCATCAACAAGCTGGTGGTAATCACACTCCAATTCTGAGTTGTATTTGGTATTATCCTACCCATCAACGAGCTGGCGGTACTCAGACTCCACTTTAAAATTGTAGTTGGCACTATCCTTACCATAAACCAGCTGGTGGTACTCAAACTCCACTACCAAGTTGTAGTTGGCACTATCTTCACCATCAAAAAGCTGGTTTTACACTCCATTCCTGAGTTGTTGTTGGCACTATCTTCACCATCAATCAGCTGGTGGTACTCACACTCAACTCCTGAGTTGTAGTTGGCACTATCCTTACCATCATCCAGCTCATGGTACTCAAACTCAATTCCTCAGTTGCAGTTGGCACTATCCTCACCATAACCCAGCTGGTGATTCCACTCCTGAGCTGTTGCTGGCACTATCCTTACCATCAACCAGCTGGTGGTACTCACACTCCACTTCTGTGTTGTAGTTGGCACTATCCTTACCATCAACCAGCTGGTGGTACTCACACTCCACTTCTGTGTTGTAGTTGGCACTATCCTCTCCATCAATCAGCTGGTACTTCTCACACTCTACTTCTGATATGTAGTTGGGACTATCCTCACCATCAACCACATGTTGGTACTCACACTCCACTCATGATATGTAGTTGGTACTATCATTTCCATCAACCAGCTGGTGGTACTCACAGACCTCTCTTGAGAAGTACTTCGAACTATCCTCGCCATCATCCAGCTGGTGGAACTCAAGCGCCATTTCTCAGTTGTACTTGGCATAATCCTCAATATCAACCAGCTGGTGGTACTCACACTCCACTCCTAAGTTTTAGTTGGCACTATCCTAACCATCAACCAGCTGGTGGTACTCAGACTACACTCCAGAGTTATAGTTGGCACTATCCTTACCATGAACCAGCTGGTCGTACTCACACTCCACTCCCTAGTTACAGTTGGCACTATCCTCACCATGAAGCAGCTGGTGGTACTCACACTCCACTCCTGAGTAGTAGTTGGCACTATCCTCACCATCATCCAGCTGGTGGCATTCACACTCCACTCTAGAATTGTAGTTGGCACTCTCCTCACCATCAACCAGCTGGTGGAACTCATGCTCCAGTCCTAAGTTGTTGTTGGCACTATCCTCGCCATGAACAAGATGGTGGTTCTCACATTCCACTCCTGAGTTATAGTTTGCACTCTCCTCACTATCAACCAGTTGGTGGTACTAACACTCCACTCCTGAGTTGTAGTTGGCACTATCCTCACCATGAACCTGCTGGATGTACTCACCCTCCACTCCTGAGTTGTCGTTGGCACTATTCTTACCTTCAACCAGCTGTTGTTACTCACATTCCACTCCTGACATGTAATTGGTACTACCCTTACCATCAACCAGCTGGAGGTAATCACACTCCCCTTCTGAGGTGTAGTTGGCACTATCCTCACCATCAACCACATGGTGGTAGTCACACTCCACCCAGGAGTTGCAGTTGGCACTATCCTTCCCATCAACCAGCTGGAGGTACTCAAACTCCACTTCTGAGTTGTAGATGGCATTTTCCTCACGGTCAACCACCTGGTGGTACTCACACTCAACTCTTGAGATGTAGTTGGCATTATCCTAACCATCAACCATCTGGTGATACTTACACTTCACTCCAGAGTTGTAGCTGGCACTATCCTCAACATCAACCAGCTAGTGGTACTCAGACTCCGGTTCTAAGTTGTAGTTGGCACTTATCCTCACCATCAACCTTTTGCGGAACTCACACTCAACTCCTGAGGTGTAGTTGGCACTATCTTTACTATCAAACACCTGGTAGTCCTCACTCTTCACTCCTGAGTTGTGGTTGGCACTATCCTCACCATCAACCAACTGGTGGTACTAGCACTCCACTCCTGAGTTGTAGTTGGCTCTATCCTTACCATCAACCAGCTCGTGGTATTCATACTCCACCACTGATTTGTAGTTGGTACTATCCTCATCATTAACCTGCTGGTGGTACACAAACTCCACTCCTGAGTTGTAGTTGGCACTCTCCTCTCCATCAACCAGCTGAATGGATTCAAACTCCACCTCTGATTTGTAGTTGGCACTATCCTCACCATCAACCACCTGGTGGTATTCACACTCCACTCATGAGTTGCAGCTGGCATTATCCTTACCATCAACCAGCTGGTGGTACTCACACTTCACTCCTGAGTTGTGGGTGGCACTATCCTGACCATCAACCAGCTGGCGTTACTCACAATCCACTTTTGAGTTGTCGATGGCACTATCCTCACCATCAACCAGCTGGTGGTACTCACACTCCACTCCTGAGTTGTAGTTGCACTATCCCCACAATTATCCAGCTGGTGGTACTCAAACTCCTCTCCTGAGTAGTATTGTGCTATATCCTTACCACCATCCACATCTTGGTACTCACACTCCACTCCTGAACTGTAGTTGGCACTATCCTCACCATCAACCAGATGGTGCTACTCAAACTCCACTTTTGCGTTGTAGTTGGCACTATTCTCACCATTAACCAGCAGGTGGTACGCATATTCAACTCCTGAGTTGTAGTTGGCACTATACTCACCATTAACCAGCTGTTGGTACTCCACCTCCACTTATTCGTTGCAGTTGGCACTATTTTCACTAGCATCCTGTGGGTGTTACTCACACTCCACTCCTGTGTTGTAGTTGGCACTTTCCTTACAATCAATCATCTGGTGGTTCTCACTCTCTACTCCTCAGTTGTACTTAGCACTATTGTCACCATGAACCAGCTGGCTGTATTCACACTCCACTCCTTAAATATAATTGGCACTATCCTTCCATCAACGAGCTGGTGGTACTCACACTCAAATCTTGAGTTGTGTTTGTCACTATCCTAACCATCAACCAGCTGGTGGTACTCAGACTCCACTCCAGAGTTGTAGTTGGCACTTTCCTTACCATCAAGCATCTGGTGGTATTGACACTCCACTCCTGAGTTGTAGTTGGCAGTATCATTGCCATCAACTTGTTGGGGTACTCAAATTCCACTCCTGAGTTGTAGTGGCACTATCCTCATCATCTACCAGCTGTTGGTACTCAAACTCCAATCCTGACTTGTAGTTGGCATTATCCTTACCATCAACCACCTCCTGGCACGCACACTCCATTCCTGACTTGTTGTTGGCACTATCCTCACCATCAACCAGCTGGAGCTACTCACATTCCACTCTTGAGTTGTTGTTGGAACTATCCTTACCATCAAGAAGCAGTTGGTATTAACACTCCACTCCTGAGTTGTAGTTGGAACTATCCTCCATCAACCAGCTGATGGTACTCACACTAAACTTCTGAGTTGTAGCTGGCACTATTCTCACCATCAACCACCTGTTGGTACTCAAAATAAACGCATGAGTTGCAGTTGGCACTATCCTTACAACCAACCACGTGATGGTACTCACACTCCACTGCTGAGTTGTAGGAAGCACTATCCTCACCATCATCCAGCTTGTGGTAGTCAAAGTTAACTTTCGAGTTGTAGTTGGCATAATCCTCACCATCAACCAGCTGTTGGTACTCACACTCCACTAATTAGTTGCAGTTTCCACAATCCTAACTATGAACCACCTGGTGGTACTCAGATTCCACTCCAGAGTTGAAGTTGGCACTATCCTTACAATCAACCAACTGGTAATAGTCACACTCCACTCCTGAGTTGTAGTTGGCACTATCCTCATCATCAACCAGCTAGTGGTACTCAGAATCCGGTCCTGAGTTGTAGTTGGCACTGTACTCACCAGCAACCAGCTTACGGTACTCACGCTCTACTCTTGAGTTGTAGTTGGCACTATCTTTACCATGAACCAGCTGGTGGTACTCACACTCCACTCCTGAGTTGTAGTTGGCACTATCCTCACCATCAACCAGCTGATGGTACTCACACTCCACTCCTGAGCTGTATATGGCACTATCCTTACCATCACCCAGCTAGAGGTACTCACACTCCACTCCTGAGGTGTGGTTGGCACTATCCTCACCATCAACCAGCTAGTGATACTCAGACTCCAGTCCTGAACTGTAGTTGGCACTATCCACACCATCAAGCAGCTTGCGTTACTCACACACCACTCTTGAGTTGTAGTTGCCTATATCTTTACCATCAAGCAGCTGGTGGTACTGAGACTCCATTCCTGAGTTATAGTTGGCACTATCCTTGTCATCAAGCAGCTGGTGATACTCACACTCCACTCCTGGGTTGTAGTTGGCACTATCCTCACTATCAACCAGCTGGTAGTACTCACACTCCACTCCTGAGTTGTATTTGGCAATATCCTTACCATCAACCAGCTGGTGTTACACAAACTCCACTCCTGAGTTTTTGTTGGCACTATCCTCACCACAAATAGCTGGTGGTTCTCACACTCCACTCCTCAGTTGTAGTTGGCACTATCCTCTCCATCAACCAGTTGTTGGCATTCACGCTCCACTCCTGAATGTAGTTGGCCCTATCCTTCCCATCAACCAGTTGGTGGTACTCAGACTCCACTCCTGAGTTTTAATTGGCACTATCCTTACCATCAATCAGCTAGTGGTACTCACACTCCCCTTCTGAGTTGTAGTTGGCACTATTATAACTATTAACCATCTGGTGGTACTAACCCTCCACTCTTGAGTTGTAGTTGGCACTATCCTTCCCATGAACCAGCTGGTGTTACTCACACTCCACTCCTGAGTTGTAGTTCGCACTTTCCTCACCATCATCTAGCTGGTGGTACTCAAACTCCACTTCTGATTTGTAGTTGGCATTATCCTCACCGTCAACCACCTGGTGGTACTCACACTCCACTCTTGAGTTGTAGTTGGTATTATCCTAACCATCATCCAGCTGGTGATACTCAGACTCCACTACAGAGTTGTAGTTGGCACTATCCTTTCCCTCAACCAGCTGATGTTACTCTCACTCCACTACTGAGTTGTAGATGGCACTATCCTCAACATCAACCAGCTAGTGGTACTCAGACTACAGCTCTAAGTTGTAATTGGCACTATCCTCACCATCAACTTTTCCGGAACTCACACTCAACTCCTGAGTTGTAGTTGGCACTAAATTTACTATCAAACAGTTGGTAGTCCTCACTCTCCACTCCTGAGTTGTACTTGGCAATATCCTCACCATCAACCAACTGGTGGAACTGGCACTCCACTCCTGAGTTGTAGTTGGCTCTAACCTTACTATCAACCAGCTCGTGGTATTCATACTCCACTCCTGAGTTGTAGTTGGCACTATCCTCACCTTTAACCAGCTTGTGGTACACAAACTCCACTCCTGAGCTTTAGTTGGCACTCTCCTCTACATCAACCAGCTGATTGTATTCACACTCCACCTCTGAGTTGTAGTTGGCGCTATCCTCACCATCAACCACCTGGTGGTATTCATACTCCACCCATGAGATGCAGCTGGTATTATCCTTACCATCAACCAGCTGGTGGTACTCACACTCCACTCCTGAGTTGTGGTTGGCACTATCCTGACCATCAACCAGCTGGTGGTACTCATTCTCCACTCCTGAGTTGTCGTTGGCACTATCCTCACAATCAACCAGTGTGGTACTCACACTCCTCTCCTGAGTAGTAGTGTGCTCTATCCTTACCACCATCCACCTCTTGGTACTCACACTCCACTCCTGAACTGTAGATGGCATTATCCTCACCATCAACCAGATGGTGGTACTCACACTCCACTTTTGTGTTGTAGTTGGCACTATCCTCACCATCCACCAGCAGGTGGTACGCACATTCCACTCCTGAGCTGTAGTTGGCTCTATACTCACCATAAACCAGCTGGGGGTACTCACACTCCACTTCTTGGTTGTAGTTAGCACTATTTTCACTAGCAACCTGCGGGTGTTACTCACACTCCACTCCTCTGTTGTAGATGGCACTTTCCTTACCATCAATCATCTGGTGGTTCTCACTCTGCACTCCTCAGTTGTAGTTGGCACTATTGTCACCATGAACCAGCTGGTGGTATTCACACTCCACTCCTTAAATATAGTTAGCACTATCCTTCATTCAACGAGCTGGTGGTACTCACAGTCAAATCTTGAGTTCTATTTGTCACTATCCTAACCATCAACCTGCTGGTGGTACTCAGACTCCACTCCAGTGTTGTAGTTGGCACTATCCTTACCATCAAGCATCTGGTGGTATTCACACTCCACTCATGAGTTGTAGTTGGCACCATCATTGCCATCAACTAGTTGGAGGTACTCACATTCCACTCCTGAGTTGTAGTGGCACTATCCTCACTATTAACCAGCTGGTAGTTCTCACACTCCACTCCTGAGTTGTATTTGGCAATATCATTACCATCAACAACTGGTGTTACACAAAGTCCACTCCGGAGTTGTTGTTGGCACTATCCTCACCAGAAATAGCTTGTGGTACTCACACTCCACTTCTGAGTTGTAGTTGGCAGTATCCTCTCCATCAACCAGCTGTTGGCATTCACGCTCCACTCCTGAGTTGTAGTTGGCACTGTCCTCCCCATCAACCAGTTGGTGGTACTCACACTCCACTCCTGAGTTGTAATTGGCACTATCCTTACCATCAATTAGCTGGTGGTACGCACACTCCCTTCCTGAGTTGTAGATGGCACTATCCTCACTATCAACCATCTGGTGGTACTAACCCTCCACTCTTGAGTTGTAGTTGGCACTATCCTCACCATCAACCAGCTGGTGGTACTCACACTCCAATCCTAAGTTGTAGTTTTATTTAACCTCTCTATCAACCAGCTGGTGGTACTCACACTCCACTTCTGAGTTGCAGTTGTCACTATCCTTTCCATCAGCCAACTGGTGGTACTCACACTCTAATTCTGAGCTGTAACCTACATTATCCTTACCTTCAACCAACAGGTGGTACTCAAACTCCACTCCTCAGTTTTAGTTGGCACTATCCTCACCATCAACCAGTTAATGGCTCTCAGACTCCCGTCCTGAGTTGTAGTTGGCACTATACTCACCATCAACCAGCTTGTTGTAATCACACTCCACTCCTGAGTTTTTGGTGGAACTATCTTTACCATTAACCAGCTGATTGAACTAACACACCACAACTGTGTTGTACTTGGCACTATCCTCACCATGAACACGCTGGTGGCATTCACGCTCCACTCCTTAGTTCTTATTTGCACTATCCTCACCATCAACCAGTTCGTGGTACTCACACTCCACTCTTGTGTTGTAGTTGCCACTATCCTCTACACTAACCAGCTTGTGGTACTGACACTCCACTCCTGATTTGTAGTTAGTACTATTCTTACCATCAACCAGCTGGAGGAACTCACACGCCACTCCTGAATTGCAGTTGGCACTATTCTCACAATCAACCACATGGTGGCATTTACACTCAACTCCTGAGGTATAGTTGGCACTATCCTCACCATCAACCAGCTGGTGGTACACACATTCCACTCCTGAGTTGTAGTTGGAATAATCCTTACCATCAACCAGCTAGTGGTACTCACACTCCACTCCTGCGTTGTATTTGGCACTATCCTCTCCATCAACAAGCTGGTGGTACTCACACTCCACTGCTGATTTGTAGTTGGCACTATCCTTACAGTCAACCAGCTCTTGGTACTCACACTCCAGTCCTGATTTGCAGTTGGCACGATCCTCACCATCAACCAGCTGGTGCTACTCACATTCCCTTCCTGAGTTGTAGTTTCCACTATCCCTACCATCAACCAGCTGGTGGTACGCACAGTCCACTCTTGAGTTATAGTTGGCACTACCCTTACCATCAACTTGCTGAGACTACTCACACTCCACTCCTGGGTTGTAGTTGGCACTATCATCATCATGAACCACCTGGTGGTACTCACACTCCCCTCAAGAGTTGCAGTTGGCGCTATCCTTACCATCAACCACCTGGCGGTACTCACACTCCACTCCTGAGTTGTAGTTCACTCTATTCTCACCATCAACCAGCTGGTGGTACTCAAACTGCACTTCAGAGTTGTATTTTGCACTTTCCTCACCATCAACCAGCTGGTTGTACTCACATTAAACTCCTTAGTGTTTGTTGGCTTTATCCTAACCATCAACCAGCTGGTGATACTCAGACACCACTCCAGAGTTGTAGTTGGCACTATCCTTCCTATGAACCAGCTGGTGGTACTAACACTCCATCCCTATGTTGTAGCTGGCACTATCCTCACCCTCAACCAGCTAGTGGTATTCAGACTCCAGTTCTGAGTTGTAGTTGACACTACCCTCGCCATCAACCAGCTTGTGGTGCTCACACTCCACTTCTGAATTGTAGTTGGCAATATCTTTACCATCAAAAAAATGGTGGTAATCACACTCCACTCCTGAGATGTAGTTGGCACTATCTTCATCATCAACCAGCTCGTGGTACTCGCACTCCTCTCCTGAGATGTAATTGGCACTATCCTTACCATCAGCCATCTCGTGGTACTCACACTCCACTCCTGAGTTGTATTTGGCACTATCGTAACCATCAACCAGCTTGTAGTACTCACACTCCAACCCTGAGTTGTAGTTGGCACTATCCTCTCCATGAACCAGCTGTTTGTACTCACACTCCGTTTTTAAGTTGTAGTTGGCACTATCCTCACCATCAACCTACTGGTGGTACTCATACTCCACTCAAGAGTTGCATTTGGCACTATCCTTTCCATTTTCCAGCTGGTGGTACTAACACTCCACTCCTGAGTTGGAGTTTACACTATCCTCACCATGATCCAGCTGGTGGTACTGAAACTCCACTTATGAGTTATATTTGGCACTATTCTCACCATCAACCAGCTAGTGGTGCTCACACTCCACTCATGAGATGTAGTTGGCACTATCCTTACCACAAACCAGCTAGTGGTACTCACCCTCTACTCCTCAGTTGCATTTGGCACTATCATTACCCTCAACCAGCTGGTGGTACTCAAACTCAACTTCTGAGTTGTAGTTACCACTATCATCACCATCATCCAACTGGTGGTACTCACACTCCATTCCTGAGTTGTAATTGGCACTATCCTTACCATCACCCAGCTGGTGGTACTCACACTCCACTCGTGTGTTATAGTTGAAACTTTCCTGACCATCAACCAGCTGGTGGTACTCACACTCCACTCCTGAGTTGTAGTTGGCAATATCATCACAATCAACAAGCTAGTGGTACTCAGACTCCACTCCTGAGTTGTAGTTGGCTCTATCCTTACCATCATCCAGATCTTGGTACTGAAACTCCACCCCTGAGTTGTAGTTGGCACTATCTTCACCATCAACCAGATGGTGGTATTCAAACTCCACTTCTGCGTTAGAGTTGGCACTATCCTCATCATCAACCATCGGGTGGTACTTACACTACACTCCTGAGTTGTAGTTAGCACTATTCTCACCATGAACCAGCTGGTGGTAATCACCGCCCACTCCTGAAATATTGTTGGCAGTATCCTTACCATCAACTAGATGGTGGTACTCACACTCCAAACCTGAGTTGTGTTTGGCTCTATCCTAACCATAAACCAGGAGATGGTACTCAGACACCTCTCCTGAGTTGTAGTTGGCACTATTCTTGCCATCAACTAGCTGGTGGTACTCACATTACAATCCTCCGCTATAGTTGGCACTATTCTCATCATCTACCAGCTGGTGGTACTCATACTCCAATGCTGAGTTGTAGTTGGCACTATCGTCACCATCAACCAGCTGGTGGTACTCACACTCCACTTCTGAGTTGCATTTGGCACCACCCTCACGATCAACCAGCTGGTGGTACTAACACTCTACTCCTGAGTTGTAGTTGGCCCTATCTTTACCATCAACAATCTGGTGGTTCTCACACTCCACTCTTGAGTTGTAGTGTGCACTATCCTCACCATCAACCAGCTCGTGGTGCTCACACTCCATTCCTGAGATTCAGTTGGCACAATCGTCACCATCAACCAGCTGGTGCTATTCATATTCCCCTCCTTAGTTGTAGTTGGCACTATCCTTACCATGAACCAGCTGGTGTTACTCACACTCCACTTCTGAGCTGTAGTTGGCACTATCCTCTCCATCATTCAGCTGGTGGTACTCACACTCCGCCTCTGAGATGTAGTTGGACTATTCTCACCATAAACCACCTGTTGGTACTCACACTCCTCTCATAAGTTGCAGTTTGCACGATCCTTTCCATCAACCATCTGATGGTACTAACACTCCACTTCTCAGTTGTTGTTCGCACTATCCTCACCAGTTGGTGGTACTCAAACCCCATTTCTGAGTTGTAGTTGGCATAATCCTCACCATCAACCAGCTGGTGGTACTAATACTCCACCCCTGAGTTGTAGTTGGCACCGTCCTAACCATCAACCAGCTGTTTGTACTCAGATCCCACTCAGGAGTTTTAGTTGGCACTATCCTTAACATCAACCAGCTGGTGGTACTCACACTCCACTCCTGAGCTGTAGTTTCCACTATGGTTCCCATCAACCAGCTGGCGGCATTCACACTCCTCACCAGAAATGCAGTTGGCACTATCGTCACCATCAACCAGAAAGTGGGACTCATACTCCTCTCCTGGCTGTTGTTGCCACTATCCTCACCATCAAAAAGCTGGTGGTTCTCACACTCCACTCCAGAGTTATACTTGGCACTATCCTCACCATCAAACAGAAGGTGGTACTAACACTCCATTCTTGAGATGTAGTTTGTACTATTTTCACCAGGAACCTGCTGGATGTACTCACAATCCACTCCTGAGTTGAAGTTGGCACTATTCTGACCATCACCCTGTTGATGGTACTGACACTCCTCTCCTGAGTTGTAATTGGCACTATTCTCACCATCAACAAGCTGGTGGTACTCACACTCCACTTCTGAGCTGTAGTTGGCACTATCCTCCCCATGAACCACCTGGTGGTACTCACACTGCTCTCAAAAGTTGCAGTTGGCAATATCCTTACCATCAACCAGCTGCCGGTACTCACACTCCACTCCTGAGTTATAGTTGGCACTATCTTTACCATCAAGCAGCTGGTGGTACTCACACTCCATTACTCAGTTGTAGTTGGCACTATCCTCACCATCAACCAGCTGGTTGTACTCACACTTCACTCCTGAGTGTTAGTTCACTTTATCCTAACCATCAATCAGCTGGTGATACTCAAACTCCACTCCAGAGTCGTAGTTGCCCACTATCCTTACCATCAACCAGCTGGTGGTACTCACACTCCAGTCCTGAATTGTTCTTGGTACTATCTTCACCATCAACTAGCTTGCGGTACTGACACTCTACTCCTGAGTTGTAGTGTGCAATATCTTTACAATCAAGCAGCTGGTGGTACTCAAACTCCATTCCTGAGTTGTAGTTGGCGCAATCCTCACCATCAACCAGCTGGTGGTACTCGTACTCCAATCCTTATATGTAGGTTGCACTATCCTTACCATCAACCAGCTCTTGGTACTCACACTTCATTCCTGAGTTGTAGTTGGCACTATCCTCTCCATCAACCGGCTGGTTGTACTCACACTCCACTCCTGAGTTGTAGCTCGCACTATCCTCTCCATCAACCAGCTAGTTGTATTCACACTCCACATCTATTATTTAGTTGGCACTATCCTCACTATCAACCAACTGGTGGTACTCACACTCCACTCATGAGTTGCAGTAGGCAGTATCCCTACCATCAACCAGCTAGTGGTACTCACATTACACTACTGAGTTGGAGTTCGTACTATCCTCACCATGATCCAGCTGGTGGTCGTGAAACTCCACCTATGAGTTATAGTTGGCACTATTCTCACCATCAACCAGCTGGTGGGACTCACACTCCTCTCATGAGATGTAATTGGCACTATCCTTATCATAATCCAGCTAGTCGCACTCACACTCCACTTCTGAGATGTAGTTGGGACTATCCCCACCATAAACCAACTGGTTTAAGGTGGTTTCCACTAGCCTTTCCATGAACGAGCAGGTGGTACTCACACTCCACTTATGAGTTGTTGTTCGCACTATCTTCACCGTCATCCAGCTGGTGGTACTCAAACTCCATATCTCAGTTGTAGTTGGCACAATCCTCACAATCAACCAGCTAGTGTTATTCATACTCCACCTCTGAGTTGTAGTTAACACTGTCCTAACCATCAACCATTAGGCGGTACTCAGACTCCACTCAGGAGTAGTGGGTGGCACTATTCTTAACATCATCCAGCTGGTGGTACTCACACTCCACTCCTGAGTTACAGCTGGCACTATCCTTACCATCAACCAGCTGGTGGTACTCACACTCCACTCCTGAGTTGTAGTTGCCACTATGGTCACCATCAACCAGCTGGGGGCATTCAAACTCGACTACAAAAATGTAGTTCTCACTATCCTCACCATCAACCAGCTGGTGGTACTCATACTCCACTCCTGGTTGACGTTGGCACTAACCCTCACCATCAAAAGCTTGTTGTTCTCAAACTCCATTCCTGAGCTCTAGTTGGCACTATCCTCACCATCAACCACCTGGTGGTACTAACACTCAATTCCTCAGATTTACTTGGAAGTATCCTCTCCATGAAACTGCAGGATATACTCAAACTCCACTCCTGACCTGTAGTTGGCACTATTCTGACCATCAACCAGCTGTTGGTACTCACACTCCACTCCTGAGTTCTAATTGGCACTATCCTCACCATCAACAAGCTGGTTTGTACTCACACTCCACTTCTGAGTTGTAGTTGGCCCTATCCTCACCTTGAACCACCTGGTGGTGCTTACACTTCACTCAAGAGTTGCACTTGGCACTATCCTTACCATCAACCAGCTGGCGGTACTCACACTCCTCTCCTGAGTGTTAGTTGGCTTTATCCTAACCATCAACCACCTGGTGATACTCAGACTTCACTGCAGAGTTGTAGTTGGCACTATCCTTACCATAAACCAGCTGGTGGTACTCACACTACACTCCTGAGTTGTAGTTGGCACTATCCTGACCATCAACCAGCTAGTGGGACTCAGACTCCCGTCCTGAGATGTTGCAGGCACTATCCTAACCATGAACCAACTTGCGGTACTCAAACTCCACTCCTGAGATGTATCAGGCA
Organism: Panulirus versicolor; assembly: GCA_032361705.1. Classification (NCBI taxonomy): domain Eukaryota; kingdom Metazoa; phylum Arthropoda; class Malacostraca; order Decapoda; family Palinuridae; genus Panulirus; species Panulirus versicolor. Next base: position 19,225 of record JAUUDZ010122019.1, read on the forward strand.
CTATCTTTACCATCAAACAGCTTGTGGTACTCACACTCCATTCTTGAGTTGAGATTGGCACTATCCCCTCCATCAACCAGCTGTTGGTACTCGCACTCCACTCCTGAGATTTAGTTGGAACTATCCTTACCATCAACCAGCTCTTGGTATTCATACTTTACTCCTGAGTTGTATTTGGCACTATCCTCACCTTCAACCAGGACCTGGTACTCACACTACACGCCTGAGTTGTAGTTAGCACTATCCTCTCCATCAACCAGCTGGTTGTACTCACACTCCCCTTCTAAGTTTTAGTTGGCACTATCCTCACATTCAACCAACTGGTGGTACTCACACTCCACTCATGAGTTGCAGTGGCACTATTCTTACCATCAACCAGCTGGTGGTACTCACACTCCACTACTGACTTGGCGTTCGCACTATCTTCACCATGATCCAGCTGGTGGTACTGAAACGCCTTTGATGAGTTATAGTTGGCACTATTCTCACCATCAACCAGCTAGTGTTACTCACACTCCACTCATGAAATGTAGTTTGCACTATCCTTACCATAAACCAGCTAGTGGTACTCACACTGCACTCATGAGTTGTATTTGGCAATATCCATACCATCAACCAGCTCGTGGTACTCTCACTCCATTCCTGAATTGCAGTTCGCACGATCCTCACAATCAACCAGCTGGTGCTACTCACATTTCTTTCCTGAGTTGTAGTTCGCACTATCCTTACCATCAACCAGCTGGTGGTACTCACACTCCACTTCTGAGTTGTGGTTGGCACTTTCCTCTCTATCATCTGCTGGTGGTACTCACACTCCACTTCTGAGATGTAGTTGGGACTATCCTCACCATAAACCACCTGTTGGTACTCACACTCCACTCATAAGTTGCTGATTGCATTATCCTTTCCATCAATCATCTGGTTGTACTCAAACTTCACTTCTGAGTTGTTGTTCGCCTATCCTCAACATCATCCAGCTGGTGGTACTCATACACCACCCCTGAGTTGTAGTTGACACTGTCCTAACCATCAACCAGCTGGTGGTACTCAGACTCCATTCAGGATTTGTAGTTGGCACTATCCTTAACATCAACCACCTGGTGGTACTCACACTCCACTCCTCAGTTGTAGTTAGCACTATTTTCACCATGAACGAGCTGGTGGTACACATAGTCCACTCCTGAGTTGTAGTTGGCAATATGGTCATAATCAACCAGCTAGCGGCATTCACACTCAACTCATGATATATAGTTGGCACTATACCCACCATCAACCAGCTGGTGGTACTCATACTCCACTCCTGGTTGTTCTTGGCACTATCCTCTCCATCAACAAGCTGGTGGTTCTCACATTCCACTCCTGAGCTATAGTAGGCACTATCCTCACCATCAACCAGCTGGTGGTAATAACACTCCAATCCTGAGATGTTCTTGGCACTATCCTCACCATGAACCTGCTGGATGTACTCACATTCCACTTCTGAGTTGTACATGGCACTATTCTTACCATCAACTACCTGTTGGTACTCACACTCCACTCCTGAGCTGAAATTGGCACTCTCCTCACCATGAACAACGTGGTGTTACTCACACTCCACTCAAGAGTTGCTGGCACTATTCGTACCATCAAACATCTGGCGGTACTCACACTCCAATCCTGAGTTGTTGTTCTCACTCTCCTTACCATCAAACAATTGGTGGTACTCACACTCCACTCCTGAGATGTAGTTGACACTGTCCTCACCACCAACCAGCTGGTGGTACTCACCATCCACTCCTAAGTTTTAGTTGCCACTATGGTCACCATCAACCAGCTGGCGGTATTCACACTCCACTCCAGAAATGTAGTTGGCACTATCCTCACCATCAACCAGCTAGTGGCACTCATAATCCACTCCGGGTTTTTGCTAGCACTATCCTCACCATCAAAAAGCTGTTACTTCTCACACTCCACTCCAGAGTTATAGTTGGCACTATACTCACCATAAACCAGCGCTTGGTACTAACACTCCATCACTGAGATGTACTTGGCACTATCCTCACAATGAACCTACTGGATTTACTCAACCTCCACACATGAGTTGTAGCTGGCATTATTCTGACCATCATCCAGCTGTTGGTACTCACACTCCACTTCTGAGTTGTAATTGGCACTATCCTCACCATCAACCAGCTCTTGGTACTCACACTCCACTCCTGAATTGTAGTTGGCACTATCCTCACCATCAACCAGCTCGTGTTACTCACACTCCATTCCTGTGTTGTAGTTAGCCCTATCCTCTCCATCAACCAGCTGGTTGTATTCACACTCCACTTCTAATTTTTAGTTGGCACTATCCTCACCATCAACCAACTAGTGGTAATCACGCTCCACTCATGAGTTGCAGTTGGCACTATTCTTACCATCAACCAGCTGGCGGTACTCACACTCCACTACTGAGTTGGAGTTCGCACTATCCTCACCATGATCCAGCTGGTGATACTGAAACTATACTTATGAGCTATAGTTGTCATCATTCTCACAATCAAGCAGCTCGTGGTACTCACACTCCACTCATGGGTTGTAGTTGACACTATCCTTACCAGAAACCAGCTAGTGGTACTCAAACTCCACTCCTGAGTTGTACTTGGCATTATCCTTACCATCAACCAACTCGTGGTACTCTCACTCCATTCCTGAGTTGCACTTGGCACGATCCTCACAGTTAACCAGCTGGTACTACTCACATTCTCTTCCTGAGTTGTAATTGGCACTATCCTTACCATCTACCAGCGGTGTTACTCACACTCCACTTCTGAGTTGAGGTTAGCACTTTCCTCTCTATCAATCAGCTGTTGGTACTCACACTCCATTTCTGAGATGTAGATGGGACTATCCTCACCATAAACCACCTGTTGGAACTCAAATTCCACTCATGACTTGAAGTTTGCACTATCCTTTCCATCAACCATCTGGTTGTACTTACACTCCACTTCTGAGTTGTTGTTCGCACTATCCTCGCTATCATCCAGTTGGTGGTACTCAAAATCTATTTCTGAGTTGTACCCGGAATAATCCTCACCATCAACCAGCTGGTGGTACTCATACTCCACGCCTGAGTTGTAGTTGACACTGTCCTAGCCATCAACCACCGGTGGTACTAGTAGTTGGCACTATCCTTAACATCAACCGGCTGGTGGTACTCAAACTCCACTCCTGAGTTGTAGTTGGCACTATACTCACCATCAACGAGCTGGTGGTACTCATACTCCTCTCCTGAGTTGTAGTTGGCACTATGGTCATAATCAACCAGCTGGTGGCATTCACACTCCACTCCAGAAATATAGTTGGCATTATCCTCACAATCAACCAGCTGGTGGTACTCATACTCAACTCCTGGGTGTTGATGGCACTATTCTCACCATCAACAAGCTGGTGATTCTCACACTCCACTTCTGAGCTATAGTTGGCACTATCCTCACCATCAACCAGCTGGTGGTAGTAACACTCTACTCATGAGATGCAGTTGGCACTATCCTTACCATAAACAAGCTAGTGGTACTCACACTCCCCTCCTGAGTTGTAGTTGTCATTATCCTTACCATTAACCAGCTCGTGGTACTCTAATTCCATTCCTGAGTTGAAGTTGGCACGATCCTCACAATCAACCAGCTGGTGCTACTCACATTTCCTTCCTGAGTTTTAGTTGGTAATATCTTTAGCATCAACCAGCTGGTGGTACTCACACTCCACTTCTGAGATGTAGTTGGAACTATCCTCACAATAAAACACCTGTTAGTACTCACACTCCACTCATGAGTTGCAGTTTTCACTATCATTTCCATCAATCATCTGGTATTACTTACACTCCACTTCTGAGTCTTTGTTCGCACTATCCTCACCATCATCCAGCTGGTGGTACTCAAACTCCCTTTTTGAGTTGTAGTTGGTATAATCCTCACCATCAACCACCTGCTGGTACTCATACTCCACCCTTGAGTTGTAGTTGACAGTGTCCTAACCATCAACCAGCTGGTGGTGCTCAGACTCCACGCAGGATTTGTAGTTGGCACTATCCTTAACATCAACCAGATGGTGGTACTCACACTCCACTCCTGAAATGTAGTTGGCACTATCCTCACCATCAACGAGCTGGTGTTACTCATACTCCACTCCTGAGGTGTAGTTGGCGCTATGGTTTTAACCAACCAGCTGGCAGCACTCAAACTTCACTCCAGAAATATCATTGGCACTATCCTCACCATCAACCAGCTCATGGTACTCATACTCCACTCCTGGTTGTTGTTGGCACTTTCCTCACCATCAACAAGCTGGTGGTTCTCACACTAAACTCCTGAGCTATACTTGGCACTATCCTCACCATCACCCACCTGGTGGTTCTAACACTCCACTCCTTAGATGTACTTGGCACTATCCTCACCATGAACTTGCTGGATGTACTCACATTCCACATCTGAGTTGTAGTTGGCACTACTCTTACCATCAACCAGCTGTTGGTACTCACACACCACTCCTGAGTTGTAACTGGCACTATTCTCACCATCAACCAGCTGGTGGTACTCATACTCCACTTCTGAGTTATAGTTGGCACTATCCTCACCATGAATCACCCGGTGGTCCTCACACTCCACTCAAGAGTTGCACTTGGCATTCTCCGTACCATCAACCAGCTGGCAATACTAACACTCCACTCCTAAGTTGTTGTTGGCAATATCTTTACCATCAAACATCTTGTACTCACACTCACTCCTGAGATCTTGTTGGCACTATCCTCACCATCAACCAGATGGTGGTACTCACACTCCACTCCTGAGTAGTAGTTGCCACTATGGTCACCATCAACCAGCTGGTGGTATTCACACTACACTCCAGAATTGTAGTTGGCACTATCCTCTTTATCAACCACCTCGTGGCACTCATAATCCACTCCTGGTTGTTGCTGGCACTATCCTCACCATACAAATGCCTGGTGGTTCTCACACTCCACTCCTGAGTTATAGTTGTCACTATCCTCACCATCAACCAGCTAATGGTACTAACACTCCATTCCTGAGATGTACTTAACACTATCCACACAATGAACTTACTGGATTTACTCAAACTCCACAACTGAGTTGTAGTTGGCACTATTCTGACCATCATCTAGCTGTTGGTACTAACACTCCACTCCTGAGTTGTAATTGGCACTATCCTCACCATCAACAAGCTGGTGGTACTCACATTCCACTTCTGAGTTGTAGTTGGCATTATCCTCACCATGAACCACCTGGTGGTATTCACACTCCACTCAAGAGCTGCAGTTGGCACTATCCTTACCATCAACCAGCTGGCGGTAACCACACTCAACTCCAGAGTGTTAGTTGGCTTTATCCTATCCATGAACCAGCTGGTGATACTCAGACTCCACTCCAGAGTTGTAGTTGGCACTATCCTTACCATCAACCAGCTGGTGGTACTCACACTCCACTCCTGAGTTGTAGTTGGCAATATCCTCACCATCAAAAAGCTAGTGGTACTGAGACTCTAGACCTGAGTTGTTGTTGGCAATATCCTTACCATCAATCAGCTTGCGGTACTTACACTCCACTCCTGAGATGTAGTTTTCACTATCTTTACCATCAAACAGCTGGTGGTACTCACACTCTATTCCTGAGTCGTAGTTGGCACAATTCTCACCATCAATCAGCTGATGGTACTCGCACTCCACTCCTGAGATGTAGTTGGCACAATCCTTACCATCAACCAGCTCTTGGTACTCATACTCCACTCCTCAGTTGTAGTTGGCACTATCCTCACCATCAACCAGCTGCTGGTACTCACACTTCACTCCTGAGTTGTATTTGGCAATATTCTCCCCATCAACCAGCTAGTTGCATTCACACTCCACTTCTAAGTTTTAGCTGGCCCTATCCTCACCATCAACCAACTGGTGGTACTGACACTCCACTCATGAGTTGCAGTTGGCACTATCCTTACCTTCAACCAGCTGGTCGTACTCACACTCCACTACTGAGTTGGAGTTCGCACTATCCTCACCATGATCCAGCTGGTGGTCCTGAAACTCCACTTATGAGTTATAGTTGGCACTATGCTCACCTTCAACCAGCTGGTGTTACTCACACTCCTCTCATCAGATGTATTTGGCACTATCCTTATCAAAAACCAGCTAGTGGTACTCACACTCCACTCCTGAGTTGTAGTTAGCATTATCCTTACCATCAAACAGTTTTTGGTACTCAAACTCCATTCCTGATTCTCAATTGGCACGATCCTCACCATCAACCAGCTGGTGCTACTCACATTCCCTTCCTTAGTTTTAGTTGACACTATCCTTACCATCAACCAGCTGGTGGTACTCACACTCCACTTCTGAGTTGTAGTTGGCACCATCCTCTCCATCATTCAGCTGGTGGTACTCTCACTCCACTTCTGAGATGTAGTTGGGACTATCCTCGTCAAAAACAACCTGGTGGTATTCACACTCCCCTCATGAGTTGCATTTTCCACTATCATTTCCATCAAGCAGATGGTGGTAATCACAGTCCACTTCTCAGTTGTTGCTCGACCTATCGTCACCATCATCTAGCTGGTGGCACTCAAACTCCATTTCTGAGTTGTAGTTTTCATAATCCTCACAATCAACCAGCTGGTGGTACTCATACTCCACCCCTGAGTTATATTTGACATTGTCCTAACCATCAACCAGCTAGTCGTCCTCAGACTCCACCCAGGAGTTATAATTGGCAATATCCTTAACATCAACCAGCTGGAGGTATTCACACTCCACTCCTGAGTTTTAGTTGGCACTATCCTCCCATCAACCACTTGGTGGTACTCACACTCCAATCATGAGTTGCAGCTGGCACTATCCTTACCATCAACGAGCTGGTGGTACTCACACTCCACTCCTGAGTTGTGGTTGGCAGTCTCCTCACCATCAACCACCTGGTGGTAGTCACACTCCACCCCTGAGTTGTAGTTGGCACTATCCTTGCCATCAACTAGCTGGGGGTACTCACATTCCACTACTGACTTGTAGTTGGCACTATCCTCATCATCTACCAGCTGTTAGTACTCAAAAGCCAATCCTGACTTTTAGTTGGCACTATCCTTACAATTAATCATCTCGTGGTACTCACACTCCATTCCTGAGCTGTTGTTGGCACTATCCTCACCATCAACCAGCTGTTGCTACTCACATTCCACTCCTGAGGTATAGTTGGTACTATCCTTACCATCAATCAGCTGGTGGTACTCACACTCCACTTATGAGTTGTAGTTGGAACTATCCTCTCTATCAACCAGCTGGTGGTACTCACACTCCACTCCTGAGTTGTAGTAAGCACTATCCTCACCATCATACAGCTGGTGGTACTCACACTCCACTCCTGAGTAGTAAATGGCTCTATCCTTACCATGAACCAGCTGGTGGTATTCACACTCCACTTGTGAGTTTTAGTTGGCCCTTTCCTCACCATCAACAAGTTGGTGGTACTCACACTCCACTCCTGAGTTGCAATTAGCATTATCCTCACAATCAACCAGCTGGTGGTACTCACACTCCACTCGTGAGTTGTAGTTGGCACTATCCTCACCATCAACCAGATGGTGGTACTCACACTCCAATTCTTCGTTGTAGTTAGCACTATCATAACCATCAACCAGCTGTTGCTACTCACATTCCTCTCCTAAGTTGTGGTTGGGAATATACTCACAATCAACCAGCTGTGGGTACTCACACTTCACTTCTTGGTATACTTGGCAATATCCTCACAATCAACCAGCGGGTGGTACTTAGACGCCACTCCTGAGTTGTAGTTTGCACTATTCTCACCATGAACCAGCTAGTGGTGTTCACACTCCACTCCTGAAATATAGTTGGCACTATCCTTACCGTCAAATAGCTGGTGATACTCACACTCCATTCCTGAGTTGTATTTGCCATTATCCTAACCATCAATCAGCTGGTAGTACTCAGACTACACTCCAGAGCTGTAGTTGGCACTATCCTTACCATAAATCAGCTGGTGGTACTCACACTCAACTTCTGAGTTGTAGTTGGCACTATACTTGCCATCATCTAGCTGGTGGTGCTCACATTCCACTCCTGAGCTGTAGTTGACACTATCCTATCATCTACCAGCTGGTGGTACTCAAACTCCAATCCTGAGTTGTAGTTGGCACTATTCTCACCATCAACCAGCTGGTGGTAGTCACACTCCACTTCTGAGTTGTATTTGGCACTATCCTCACGATCAACCAGCTGGTGGTACTCACACTCTACTCCTGAGTTGTATTTGGCACTATCCTTACCATCAACCATCTGGTGGTACTCACATTCCACTCCTGAGTTGTAGATGGCACTATCCTCACCATCAACCAGCTGGTAGTATTCACACTCCACTCTCGAGTTGTAGTTGGCACTATCCTTACCATCAACCAGATCTTGGTACTCTCAATCCATTCCTGAGTCGCAGTTGGCACGAACCTCACCACGAACCAGCTGTTGCTACTCACATGCCCTTCCTGTGTTGTAGTTGGCACTATCCTTACCATCAACCAGCTGGTGGTACTCACACTCCACATCTGAATTGTAGTTGTCACTATCCTCTCCATCAATCAGCTGGTGGTACTTACACTCCACTTCTGAAATTTAGTTGGGACTATCCTCACCTGGTGGTACTCACACTCCACTCATGAGTTGCAGTTTCCACTATCCTTTCCATCAACCAGATGATGGTACTCACACTACACTTCTGAGTTGTTTCTCGCACTATTCACAACCTCATCCAGCTGGTGGTACTCAAACACCATTTCTGAGTTTTAGTAGTCATAATCCTCATCATCAACTAGCTGGTGGTACTCAGAGTCCACCTCTGATCTGTAGTTGACACTGTCCTAACCATCAACCTGCTGGTGGTACTCAGACTCCACTCAGGAGTTGTAGTTGGCACTATCCTTAATATCAACCAGCTAGTGGTACTCACACTCCACTCCTGAGCTGTAGTTGGCACTAACCTCACAATCAACCATCTGGTGGTACTCACACTCCATTCATGAGTTGCAGCTGGCACTACCCTTACCATCCAACCAGCTGGAGGTACTCATACTGCACTCCTGAGCTGTGATTGGCACTATCCTTACTATCACCCAGTTGGTTTTATTCACAATCCACTTCTGAGTTGTATTTGGCACTATCCTCACCATCAACCAGCTGGTGGTACTCACATTCCACTCCAGAGTTGTAGTTGACACTATCCTTACCATCAACCATCTGGTGATACTCACATTCCACTTCTGAGTTGTAGTTGGCACAATCCTCACCATGAACCAGCTTGTGTTACTCACACTCCACTCCTGAGTTGTAATTGGCACTATCCTTACCAACAACCAGCTCGTGGTACTTTCACTCCATTCCTGAGTCGCAGTTGGCACGATCTTCACCATCAACCAGCTGGTGCTACTCACATTCCCTTCCTGAGTTGTAGTTGGCACTATCCTTACCATCAACCACTTGGTGGTACTCACACTCCACTTCTGAGTTGTAGTATTCAATATCCTCTCCATCAATCAGCTGGTGGTACTCTCACTCCACTTCTTAGATGTAGTTATGACTATCCTCAACATAAACTACCTGGTGGTACTCACACTCCACTCATAAGTTGCAGTTTCCACTATCCCTTCCATCAACCAGATAGTGGTACTCACACTCCACTTTTCAGTTGTTGCTCGCACTATCCTCCCCATCATCCAGCTGGTGGTACTCAAACTCCTTTTATGAGTTGTAGTTGTCATAATCCTCACCATCAACCAGCAGGTGGTTCTCATAATCCACCCCTGAGTTGTAGTTGAGACTGTCCTAATCATCAAACAACTGGTGGTACTCAGACTCCACTCAGGAGTTGTAGTAGCACTATCATTAACACCAACCAGGTGGTTGTACTCACACTCCACTCCTAAGTTGTTGTTTGAAGTATTATCACCATCAACCGCATGGTGGTACTCACACTCCACTCATGAGTTGTAGATGGCACTATCTTTTTCATCAACCAGCTGGTGGTACTCACACTACTCTCCTGAGTTTTTGTTGGCACTATCCTCACCATCAACCAGCTGGTGTTACTCACAATCCACTTCTGAGTTGTCGTTGGCACTATCCACACCATCAACCAGCTGGTGGTACTTACACTCCACTCCTGAGTTGTAGTTGGCATTATCCTCACAATCAACCAGCTGGTGGTAAACACCCTCCTCTCCTGAGTTGTAGTTGGCTCTATCCCAAAGGCCATCCACCTCTTGTTACTCACACTCCACTCCTGAGTTGTAGTTTGCATTATCCTCACCATCAACCAGATGGTGGTACTCACACTCCACCTCTGCGTTGTGGTTGGCACTATCCTCACCATCAACCAGCAGGGGGTACTCAAACTACACTTCTTGTTTGTAGTTGGCACTATATTAACTATCAACCTGCGGGTGTTACTCCCACTCCACTCCTGTGTTGTAGTTGGCATTTTCCTTACCATCAACCAGCTGGTGGTTCTCACTCTCCACTCCTAGGTTGTAGCAGACACTATTGTCACCATGAACCAGCTGGTGATATTCACACTTCACTCCTTCAATATAATTGGCACTATCCTTCCATCAACGAGCTGGTGGTACTCTCACTCTAATCTTCAGTTGTATTTGGCACTATCCTAACCATCAACCAGCTGTTGATACTCAGGCTCCACTCCAGTGTTGTAGTTTGCACTATCCTTACCATCAACCAGCTGGTGGTACGCACACTACACCCCAGAGTTGTAGCTGGCACTATCCTTGCCATCAACTTTCTGGGGGTACTCACATTCCTCTCCTGAGTTGTAGTTGGCACTATCCTTACTATCAACCATCTGGTGGTACTAACCCTCCACTATTGAGTTGTAGTTGGCACTATCCTCACCATCAACCAGCTGGTGGTACTCAAACTCCACTCCTGAGTTGTAGATGGCACTATCCTTACCATCACCCAGCTGGTTGTACTCACACTCCACTCGTGAGTTGTAGTTGGCACTATCCGCACTATCAACCAGCCAGTGGTACTCACACTCCAGTCGTGAACTATCTCACCATCATCCAGCTTGCGGTACTCACACTCCACTCCTGAGTTGTAGTTGGCAATATCTTTACCATCAACCAACTGATGGTACTCACACTCCTCTCTTGAGTTGTAGTTGGCTTTATCCTCACCATGAACCAGCTGTTGGTATTCAGACTCTACTCCTTAGTTATAGTTGGCACTATCCTTACCATCAAGCAACTGGTGGTACTCGCACTCCAGACCTGAGTTTTAGTCGGCACTATCCTCACCATCAACCAGCTGGTGATACTCACACTTCACTCCTAAATTGTATTTGGCAATATCCTTACCATGAACCAGCTGGTGTTACTCAAACTCCTCTCCTGAGTTGTAGTCGGCACTATCCTCACCACAAAAACCTGGTGGTACTCACATTCCACACCTGAGTTGTACTTGGCACGATCTTCTCCATCAACCAGCTGGTGGCATTCACTCTCCACCCCTGAGTTGTATTTGGAACTATCCTCACCATCAACCAGTTGGTGGTATTCACACTCCACTTCTGAGTTGTAGTATTCACTATCCTCTTCATCAATCAGCTGGTGGTACTCACACTTCACTTCTGAGATACAGTTGGGACAATCCTCAACATAAACCACCTGGTGGTACTCACACTCAACTTATGAGTTGCAGTGTCCACTATCCTTTCCATCAACCAGATAGTGGTACTCACACTCCACTTCTGAGTTGTTGCTCGCACTATCCTCCCAATCATTCAGCTGGTGGTACTCAAACTCCATTTCTGAATTGTAGTAGTCATAATTCTCACCATCAACCAGCTGGTGGTATTCATACTCCACCCTTGAGTTGTAGTTGACGCTGTCCTAACCATCAACCAACTGGTGGTAATCAGACTCCACTCATGAGTTGTAGTTGGCATTAACTTTAACATCAACCAGGTGGTTGTACTCACACTCCACTCCTAAGTTGTGGATTGCACTATCCTCACCATCAACCACATGATGGTTCTCACACTCCACTCATGAGTTGTAGCTGGCACTATCCTTACCATCAACCAGCAGGTGGTACTCACACTCCACTCCTGAGTTGTAGTTGCCACTATCCTCACCATCAACCAACTGGTGTTACTCACAATCCACTTCTGAGTTGTCGTTGGCACTATCCTCACCATCAACCAGCTGGTGGTACTCACACTCCACTCCTGAGTTGTAGTTGGCACTATCATCACAATCAACCATCTGGTGGTACTCACACACCTCTCCTGAGTTGTAGTTGGCTCTATCCGTAAGACCATCCACCTCTTGGTACTCACACTCCACTCCTGAGTTGTAGTTGACAATATCCTCACCATCAACCAGATGTTGGTACTCACACTCCACTTCTTCCTTGAAGTTGGCACTCTCCTCAACATCAAACAGCAGGTGGTACGCACATTCCGCTCTTGAGTTGTAGTTGGCACAATACTCACCATCAACCAGCTGGGGGTACTCACACTACACTTCTTGGTTGTAGTTGTCACTATTTTCACCATCAAGCTGCGGGTGTTACTCACTCCTGTGTTGTATTTGGCACTTTCCTTACTATCAACCAGCGGGTGGTTCTCTCTAACCACTCCTCAGTTGTAATTTGCCCTATTGTCACCATGAACCAGCTGGTGGTATTCACACTCCATTCCTTAAATATAGTTGGCACTATCCTTCCATCAACGAGCTGGTGGTACTCACACTATAATCTTCAGTTGTATTTGGCACTATCCTAACCATCAACCAACTGATGGCACTGAGACTCCACTCCAGTGTTGTAGTTGGCACTATCCTTACCATCAACCAGCTGGTGGTACGCACACTACACTCCTGAATTATAGTTGGAACTATCCTTGCCATGAACTAGCTGGGGGTACTCACATTCCACTCCTGAGTTGTAATTGGAACTATCCTCACTATCAACCATCTGGTAGTACTAACCCTCCACTATTGAGTTGTAGTTGGCACTATCCTCACCATCAACAAGCTGGTGGTACTCACACTCCACTCCTGAGTTGTAGATAGCACTATGCTTACCATAACCCAGCTGGTGGTACTCACATTCCACTCGTTAGTTGTAGTTGGCAC
>JAUUDZ010122020.1:7395-19226 GCA_032361705.1 Panulirus versicolor
AGTTGATAGGTCTAAAACCCAAACAACCAACCAACCGTCGAGTGACCTATGTGTAATGGCTATTCAAATTGTCTTATTATAGTGTAGACATGGTTGACCCATTTTGTCTTTAGCATGGATGCAAGAAGAAACAAGTTCACAGCAAAGTTCAAACTCTGAGTAATTGAATATGCAGAACAGACTAACAACTGTGCAGTGGCATAGGAATTTAAGGTATCAAAAAAAAAAAAAAAATTGATACTGGAGAAAGCTCTGACAATCAAAGCATATGCCAGAAAACAGTGTGCTAACAGAGGAAAGTGTAACAAGTGGCCACAGTTGGAAGTCAAATTGCAAATTATGTTAGTGAAAACCCACAGAATGGATATGGTGCTTCATGAGGATCATTTCGAATATTTGCCTTGAAACTAGCAAGGAAATTAAGCATCACAGATTTATGAAAAATAATTTTGCACTGAAAAGGAGAACGAAAATATCACAGCATCTTCCCTAAGAACTTGACAAGGTTTTAAGAATTTCATAGGTTCACAATCCATCTCTGAGCCCTTCCTATCATGCATGGATTTCAACTAACAAAACTATTACCCACGTATAGGTTGACCCCCTAATTTTTCTGCCTACAAATTTGGTCTTAAAAACTCGAACTAAACATGAGTATATACGGTATATACATTATTATTCAGTATGAAAGTCCTCGTATGTAGCTGATTATCCGAATATGATTAGGCATTTTTCAGGCTGAACCAGGAAGTAGTTTAATAAAGGTAGTCTTAAGTGATGAAAGGAAGGGATGAAGGCTTGGAAATTTGCTTGTCATAAGAGGAGTTAGATAACTCTAGTGGTGTGATAGGTAATGAAGCCAGAGGATTCTCAGTGTGATAGCGGAAAGGTTGGATATCGGGCTGTGGGACTGGAGTAGAAAGGCTTGCAGTGTAATTTGAGATGTGAACTTTAGAAATAATAGATAAAATATGGGTATTTTGATAGTTTTTTATATTGCAGCTTCAGACCTTTTGCATCTAAAGTCTACTGCATGAAACAATGGAAAATAGATCGTTATGGATTATCGTTGTCAGTTGCTGAAACCAAATGGTACATGCTTTCATTTTACACGACACAAGCACCTTCATGCGTCAATGAAGTCCTCATGCAGAAATTGTTGGACGTAACGTAATCTTAACATAAACGGTCACGCACCATGGCAGCTAAATAGGATAGTGTTAGACATGTACTGGCAACCCATGATCGGTGAGGCTTATTTTTGGAACTCTTGATGATTTGCATGTAATCTTTGTACCACTTCCACTGCCGCATCCCTTAGCAGTGCTGCACAGAACACCACGGCTTGCCTTACCTTCTCTGTAGGAACGTTAATCTTTTGTTCTGAATTTGTCATTTTGGGAAACCCAGTTCTTTGTTCAGTGTATGTAGTAGTTTCTTCGGTGCAGCATTCATTCGCTCTAACGTCGAAGTGGTTATTGGAACATGACACTGCTTGCTGGTATGGTGTGTTGGAGGCAGCACAGAGTCCGCGACAGGTTGCAGTACGCAAGATGGTTTGGTGAACGCTGACAACTCCCTATGTTAACTATGCTGATTGTGAAAATTGCTATTGTGTTGAGGAGAGTCACCTGTGTCGTCGCTGGTGAATACATATATGTTGATTGTTAACAATTAAACGAAGGGATGGTTAACAAGTGCGGTCCAGTTCTTGATAGTAAATTCATAAGGATTATCCAGTAGTGTTATTTAAGATTTTGGTAAAAGTTAGTCAGTGATTAGTATATGTGGTGAATCAGTGGTGTTAACAGTTATTGAAAGACAACGAGTTTCGTTAAAATGGTGTTTTGGATGGTGGCCAGTGGTTATTGACTGATATAATGAATCATCGTTGTTAACCTGTGTTAAAAATTCACTTGCGTAGAACGTGATAAACTTGAGGATGGGCTTGTGTTTATTTGGATGAGCGACATCTCTTCGTTAAATCTTAAAGTGTTTTAACAATGAATCATCGCTTTAACTTAACATTTTATAGATAGACCAGTAGTGTCGACTCGGATGAATACCTCGCACACCCATCATTTTATGTGATAGATCCGCAGTGTAGATACTCCTGGTGTTAATATGTGATAAGTGGGCGGTTGTCTGGTGCTGTGTTGTGAACCTAAGGTGTTTTATAGTGTTAATTTTGGAGAGAGCGGGAGATGACCAGCTGTGAGCCTCTTGCTGCCGTGGACACCCCATGGTCCTTCAGGTAGTGTCATTTCATTCATTTGTACCAGTATGTATATGCCCTCCAGCTTTTTTCTGCATGTTATGGAAGTGGAAGCAAGTGCAAAATTTATATTCTGCCAGATGAATATGATTTTTTACGTGTTCATGTTAGTGATTACTAACAGGAGAATGTGATGATTCACGCCATCCGTTCTGGCTTGTTCGAAACCCTTGTGTTGATTGAAACATATTTCAGTATTCTATTTATCGTAGTTTGACTATATGCAGATTGTATTATGGAGTTCTAAATTGTTTTGAATCTCTAGCACCATTGGTTCTATCCATATCGCTGTACTAGATTGTAAGATTTTTCTTCCTAGTCGAATATGCTATACCTCTCGAGAGCGTGAAAGTGAAATGTGTCTTCCAAAGATAGAGTGGCTTATTTGTTTGTCAGGGAGGTTACATGTTTGCTAACCTCAAAGCAGGACAGTATGACGACCCCTAGGTATGTTGGCGTAACTTTCGAAGCCCTTCCTTCGTATCTAAATTTCATACCATCGTACTTTAGTCAAACAATTGTGCCCAACGTTCCTATAGTTGTGCTCCGGGACACCCAATGTGGCGGAAATGCTTCTGAAATTGATTTTGTGTTGATTTGTGTTGTGTAACTCATATTTCTGGGATCAGAAATACATGAAATGAGGTATCAAAACCATATCAGCGCGTGTATGCACAATACGTATATGCACAGTTTTCCATCTGAAAATTCCCTGTACAGCGTTAATGCTGCTGGTAGTAAGCCTAGCTCGTATCTAATGTGTCTCACCCTTTCTTTGTTTTATTCGGCCTGGCCTCTTGTTTCTGTACTGTACCTCAAGCCTCGGAGCTTCCATCAGGCTTATCTCAGCTTTGTTAGGCCTCGTCTTATAGGCCTAATCTCGCTTTCCGAACAGGCTTGGGCTTCCTTGTTATTCCTCGCCAGGCATAGTAACATTATTTCTTTGCACTGATATCATACCAACTCGCTCTCTGTACCTAGGAATTCGGTACTTATGCTGACATCGCTAAGGCTGCAGACACCAGTATATCCAGAATACAACTTGAACATGATGGTATGACCCTTGGGAATGGTACCGCTGTCAGAGGGTCGTGCTCAAGGGTTTAACTCGAGCGGTCTAAAGACTTCACGTGCACTCAGCCGAGACGTAACTAGGTATGGGAAAGTATATTAATGTGCATGTATTGGGCGAAATGTCTAACTGTTGTCTGTGACTCATTTTCAAGTCAGTATGCAACTGTAACAAGGATATGTCAGTTGTTCTTGGGCATGTTCAGTTGATATAAATGAAAGGATGGAAGGGTAAGGGCTTTGAAAGATCTTTTCAGGTTTCATCGTTGCTAGATACGGGCGATGATTTAGTGTACGTCATTTATTGTTGTAGCTGAAAATCTTTTAATTTCATCTTTAAGGTCGTTGAAGATGTTTCCAGTTGAGGGCCATTCCTGACAAAAAATACATATGGGTAACGACTACCACAGTTCGTAGAGGATAGATACTTGTATGCAAGTTAGGAAGCTAAGAGATTCCAGAATTTCTTTCAGTAATGTATTGTATTTGAGATACGATTGTATTTGTAGTTAGAGACTGTCTCGTGTGGAGATCCTTAAAGAAAGGAAGAGTTGGCTAACGCCTAGTAGTATGATGCATTGCTTGTATTTTGTGGATGAAAAAATATGGATTTCTAGTTAAAGTTTTTGGTATACTTTTTCAGTATTATGTGAACTGACATGTAATGAAGCTGAGGCCAAGTCATGCCAACGTATCCGAATACGCTCTCTCAGAGTCAGACATCGCGATGATTGGTGGATTTGCCGACTGGGTATGAGCATTTGCTCTACGGAAAAGACCAGGGATTAATTCCTCAAAGGAGTCGCTTTAGGTTATCCTTCAGTCACGTTTAAAGTCACGTATTTAGTTCATCATTGAAGCTAAACCGTTCGGGAAACTGTTCGTCAACCACAGTGTAGGAGATGAGATTAATAGACCCAAGGGATAAGTGATGAGACTTGTATGGGTAAGATGACATCATAGGTTTGCAGGGAGAAGCCATGAGGAGCAGAACTGTTCAGTGAGTGAGGTTACCAGGGAAAAGACTTTTCAAGGTAATGTTTGTAGAGGTTAGAGAAAGGCTTCGTGGGGTGTGAGACTCGTAATGCTGTAGGGGATGAAACTTAAAAGGCAAGACTACAAGAGATGAGACTTTAGTAGGTTAATGCTATAAGAGGTGAGACTTCTCTTGCGTAAGGTTACAAGGTTAGTGTCCGAGGTACAAGCGAAGTACAGGATTACCGCTGGTCAGACATTTAAGTGTTAAGATTCTTTGTGAGCAATTGCCTGTAAAAGATGCCTGAAACCATACTGACCGACTGGAACTCACTATTAAGACCATAATAAAGATGGTATCTTAAACCATATTTATCCACTGTAACTCATTAATAAGGCCGTAATTAAAGCTTGCCATAGTCCATTTTAACCGTCCTTAACACATCAATAAGGCTGTGATAAAGCTTGCAATAATCCATATTGAGCCTCTTTAACTAAATGTAGCACTTTGTTCTGAATACAGTTTTTCTCTCCATTTTCAAAAAGACCATGAGAGGCTTAAAGAGCGAGAAGGAAAGGGCGAAGATACCGATATACGAGCTGAGAAAAGAAGCCTTATGAGGAAAGATTAAGACCACTGTCTTCACAAAAGCAAAGTGCCTCGGGTTGCCTTGGTAGTTCTCAAGACAAAAGTGTTTGATAACATCGATATAGAAACTTGAATTACATTGAGGATCCTGTGAGTGAAAATCATTTAACCAGAAATAGTGTAACCAGAAGCAATCCCTTCCGCCGGGTCTGTGCCGCACTTAAGGGACGTATATGTTGTGTGTATGGGGGACCTTCCTCCCTTTTCTCTGGACCACTGGTGGCCGCTATTGCTGCTTGTGGTTGTTAGGTTTGTTGGTGCCTCAGCTGTGTCTGGTGTTGAGGGGGGAGAGATTTATACAAGGAGGGAGAGACAGGAGTGTATGAGGGGAAAGAGTTTAACGGTTCTGTTGCAGTGTCTGTGGCCATCCTGGCAGTAGTGCGATGGGGTTGATCTGTGTGTGTGTGTGTGTGTGTGTGTGTGTAAATATCAATTTGTAATAACCTGTTTAGACGGTACGAGGAACAACTTTTACACTCATGGGGCCTCATCTCTTGAACATTCATCATGCAAATTTTCAAACTGTTTGCTGTCCTCATTCACAGTTTCATATCTCGGATTACTCCATTTGCCCACAGCTGGTGCTATAAAAGTATAAGTGTGTGTGAAGGCACGTGTACGTATGATTGTGTGGTTGTGTATGTTAGCGTGTTTATAAGTGTGTGGGTGTCAGCAGGCAGTGTATATGACGCCGTCTTATATGTTTGTTTTTCATTATGTTTTTGTGTTGGCGTATGGTGGAAGGTTAGTATTTTTATTAAGTGTAATTATATGCTGTACGGGGAGGGAGTTTTGCACTCGTGGGGCTTCATCTTAACTTCAGAATGCTGTCCATGTTTACTATTTCCTCATTCATTTTATTCCATTTACATATTATTCCTATTGAGAACTGTACAAGTTATGGGATCTGGTCGCTCCATCCCAGCATCGCACAAAGACTTCAACATTATCATCAAGCTGATTTAAAAAAAAAGGTTGTGATTAGGTCACACCTCACTCTTCTCTCTTCAATGTTTGTGTGCTGTGGGGAAATAGTTTTACACTCGTGTTGCCCAGCTTGTCAGCCTTTCATGTATACCATTTCTTTTCCTTATGTACACACACTCACACCAGCGTACGCAAGTCGGTTGCCCCCTCCGGGAATCGAACTCAGATCTGGCCCGTTAGATAGGTTGGACGCAACGATAACCACTGCACCACGGTGGCTTGTGTGGTTTCATTTGTCAGTATTTCCATGCATGTATGCGTGCCTGCTTACCCTTTTGTATGTGTGCGTAGGGGTGTATACTGATGTATTCAAGGTGGTGTATGGTGGCGTATTCATGGTGGTGTATATTGATTCATGCATGGCAGTGTGCACTGGTATATACTGGTTTGTACATGGAGGTGTATACTTGTATAGGCATGGTGATGTGCACTGGTGTATGTGTGGTGGTGTATACTGGTGTATGCATGGCTATGTGTACTTGGATATGCAAGGCTGTGTATACTGGTGTATGCATGGCTGTGTATACTGGTGTATTCATGGCTGTGTATGATTGATTGTGTATACTCTTGCTTGCATGGTGGTATATGCTGGTGTATATACCGGTGTATACTAGTGTATGCACCGCTGTAAGGTGTATTCATGGTGGTTTTTGATGGTGTATTCTTGGGGTGTATGCCGGTCTATGGATAGCTTTGCATGCTAATGTATGCGTGGCGGTGTTTGCTAGTGTATGCATGTCGTGTCACCATGCAGGTTGAGGTATAGATACAGAACTTTGGCTCACTCAAGTCTGTAGCATGGCTGAGGAGGTGGTACAACGGTACCGTAGTAAGACGGTACAATGATACAGTAGTAAGATGGTGCACAGCGGTACAGTAGTAAGATGGTGCAGTAGTGAGACGGTACAACGGTAGAGACGTTACAATGGTACAATAGTAAGACGGTGCGACGGTACTGTAGTGAGGTGGTACAACTGTGCAGTAGTGAGAGGGTACAACTGTACAGTAGTAAGACGATATAACGGTACAGTAGTGAGACGGTACAACGGTACCGTAGTAATATTAAATAAGAAAGGGGTTAGGGTCGGGCGTCCCTCCCCCTACCCCCTCCTAGGGTAGCATTGGTCGTATTGATCAAGTACCTGCCTCTCTCCCTCCCTCCCACTCCTCTCTCCCACGGGAGCAGCCCCTCCCTCCCACAGGAGCGACCAGCCTCCTCCTCCTCCTGCCGCCGCACTGGGTCATAAGGCTGGCGTAGGAGAGGTTCGGAGGCTACAGATATGTGGGACTCCTTGACGGAGATTCCCTGTTTGGTAGGGTTGGGGAGCGGTTCCTTGTGGATGCCTTCGGTGGGTTTCTTGTTGTAGGGGTTTATTGTTGGGTATTGTTGAAGTGGGTTTCCTGTAGATATCGTGTCTGGGGTTCCTTGTGGGTTCCTCGTTTGGTGGGCTCCTGGTCAGGGGTTTCTTTGTTGTGAGTGCCGTGCTTGGTAGGGTCCTTGTTTAGGATCTCTGGTTGAGGTTCTTTGTTTAGGAATTTTTATGTTAGGATTTCCTTTTTGAAGGTTGGTTGTTTACGGAGTCTTGTTGGAGTTCTTCGTTGGGGGTTCCTTCTCTGGGGTGCCTTTATGAGGGTAACATCAGGAATTCCGTAATAGGTGTTCCTCGCCAATATGGCTGGCGTAGGACGTATCCTTGCCCGAGGCGTTCACGTGAAAGAGGAACCACGTCGGTCCGGGTGAGGTAAAAGCACTAGGCGAACTCTACATGAGGCGGGGGTGGGGTGTCTTGGTGCCGTGTGTGTGTGTGTGTGTGTGTCCCAGGTCCTTTATCCCGCTCGTACCATGCACCGTACAGTAGTACCATAGACTGTACCGTACCACCCCCGCTCTCCCGCAGTCCCTCGCACCATGTACCATCATCCAGATCACATTGGTTCATGTCAGCAGTCCGTCAATACGGGTTTCCTGTGATCTCAGTGACCTTGTTGTGTTCGACCTCTTGATCTGATGACCTTGGTTTTGTGTGTGCGTGTGTGTGGTGGGAGGTGGGAAGAAGGTCGTAGTCCCGGGAAGCCAGTAGCCTGGCATCCGGGATATTGATTACCCTTATCGTCGAACACGGTTTCTCTTCCTGTCCTGTTCTGCCGGAGTCCTTCAGTGCCTTCGTCTGCGCTTCCGCTGTGGTGATGGTGGATCCTTTCTCCGCCGCTGCCATCCCTGGAACCCTTCTAGATCTTTCTGGAACCTCAGATAGAATCGTATTTTCTTGGAGCCTTACTGTAACTTTGGGAAGCCTCAGGTCGAACCCCCGTTGGTGTTAAAACTTTTGTGGCTGGGTATCCCAATCTCTTGTTCAAAAACGCTGAAGTTATTGCTCTGAAACCAGAGACTCGTCGGTCTGAAACCCCGTACCCGTTGCGTAGAAACCCCACTGCCGTTGCCGTGAAGCCCCCCTTACCTTTTTCCTTTGAATCTTTGCATCTGTTGATGAGAAACCCGCCCACAAGTGCTGATGAAACCTAAGCCGTTGCTCAGGAATTCTGCACGCGTTCGGAAACCCTCAAGAGGCTTGTCTCTGGGAAGCCCAGGTGGACCCGTTCCCCCGAATACTCTCATTCCCTGTCATAAGGATTTTGGGCGTCCTAGGTTTAGGACCCAAATATCCCTTGCTGTTTTGGACAGAGCAAGAGAAATATACGTTTATATTTTCGGGGTGATTTATTGTAAATAGGGCAGTTAAACCAGTCATGTTTACTGTGTATACTTAACAGGGACCTGTGTGCATGTATGTAAGAGCGAGAGTGAGAAAGAATCTTGCTTGTCTTCGTGTGCTTATGTAAATTTATACGTGGATTGTGTATATTTTCATGTTCGTGTGGTTATGCATGTGTGTGTGTTATTGTTTGTGTATGTGTGTGGACGTGCTTGGTGCCCTGATAAGCTCGTATTTACACAAGACCAGTGCACAGTGTCATTGGTGTGGCATTGCCCTGAAGCTGGCACTTTTTGGTATACCCCACATACCTGAGACAAATAGCACATGGTCGTACCATTACCTCGGAACTACTTCATTATCTCAGTGCCATGGGGGAGGTCGTGCTGACCTCGGCTCTCACGTGACCTCATGATCTCGCTGGACGTTCTTACCATCCACCTCTCCCCCAACTCTCAATTTGTCACCACCACATTTTTCCCTTTTACCACATGGGTTTTACAGCTTCACTATTTCACTGTCTTTCCATTACCTTTTAGGTGTCTCGTTAACTCATTGTCTTTCCAGCCAGCTCTCAGACCGTTACTTTATCTCCATGAGGATTTGAAGGGTAAAAACCTGAGCCTTCACGAGCAATTCTGGTATGATTTATTTCCCACTGGTGTCAGTGGCCTGCTGTAACACGGTATGGATTTTGTTCTGAGTGAAAAAATTTACAAGGAAATTTATTTGATCTTTTTTATGGCTGGAGAGGGATTGTATGGAAGTGTTCATGTTACTAAGACTGAGAAAGATAGAAAAATTGGTGGAGGTATATTATGTTTCCTGTGCAAAGCGGAGGGACATATTTGCTTGGCCGGGTCCATGCCTGTATCCCAACATCGTGTGCTCATCATGACGTGGGGGGTTGGATGTGACCCAAACTTGTACCGCAAGCAGTACAACAGAGTTTTGTCCATGGTCAAGTTTTCGATGTCGAGGGTCAAAGGTCGAGGTCATAGTGTATTGGATACTAAGGTGCTACGAGATGATTGCGTGCACAATAACTCGTGATTTGTTCAATAGATGTGGTTTAGAATTACACTACAGTTACTTAAGTATAAAGTACTAATCTTTGGAGGTTTGGGTCAAAGGTCAGGGTTATCTGCAGAGCTAAATGCAGGGGATCATTCATTATAAACACTCTTGCTATTGCACAGTAAAGATAGACCCTTATGTATAAGCGAGTAAGGTGTTCGTGCGCCTTTATTTTTCGAAAAGGGTGTGCCGCTGTGGGGGTGGTTGAACGTCACGTGACCCTGGGATGGAGGGTTGGAGACCAGGGCCGAGAGGTAATGTTTTGTCCTCCCGGGACCTTAGTTTTATTGCCTAGTGACCTTTGGTTAGCGGGGAGCGAAGAGACGGACTAATGAACGGGGAAGGTGAGACGGAACGAGATGGGGGCTGATATCAGAGTGAGCCCTACCAACAATGAGCCAAAGAAACGTGCCTCTCATTTACTTGGAACACCCCTAGTTTCCTCTCATTATTTCAACCTTTGTTCCTCAGAAGAGAAGATAATTAGGTTTGCCTCATGAAGTTTAGTACTAGGCACTTATTAGGGAAACCCTGGCGAAGCGGGAGCCCTGATTGGTTAGCTGTCAAGGTTAGTGAGAAATTTCATCAGTTACCGTGCGAGATGAGGGTGGTTGGAACAGCTGAAAGAAAAGGAACGGGGCAGGTGTAAGTGGAGCGTTACGGCTATGGTGCTGGACGGGGTGGAATAGATTAAACAAAGCCAAAAATTACGGCCAGATCCGTAGATACCGTCTTGTAAATACAAACAATATATTTCGATGTAAGAATGGGAAGTTGTAACAGTCGGAAACTGGCAGCAGGCGCCTTGAAGTGTTTGCTAGCGAGGGACGTTCGCTGTAAACACAGTGTGGCTGATAAGCTAGGCTCGGCACGAGGATTTTTTAAGAGCGGCGCCTTGATCATTAGTCATATTAGGCCAGTTCTGCTTAATGATCTAATGTGGTATCCACCTATGTCAAGTTAAAAGTTGGATCGTGACAAGAAGTGGCTATTCCCCATGTTATTCCTGGGACATTAGGGTTAAACCATATCACGCTGATTCTCTCTCACGTTCAACATGAACTTAGAAAGAACGAGCGATCGCGCCCATCAACAACTTAGAAAGAACGAGCGATCGCGCCCATCAACGGACTCCGTGGCAATGTTATGTAGTTACGATTGCATACCATCCACTAAATCCATTTTCGTGGTTTGAGATAGTGGAAGGTTTAAACTGAACTGATTGGAACAGTTGGGTACCGGTGTTCTGGTAGAGGGAGATCTATGTGGACGTGTTCGTCTGATCTTCAGGAGCTGTTGAAGGTTCCTCTGAATTTATACAAGAGATGGGTGATGGTGGTCCCCAACCGGTGCCTGATGCGATATACCTGAACGCGATACGCAGTGCATGATGGCGATACGCATGCGAGGTGATATCGACGACAGATTAGCACAAATTTGTGAATTATTTTACTCCTCATTCATCTTCAAAGTTAAATTTCAGCCAGAAGATGGTGTTACTATGAATTAGTAACATGTACACTTCATATTGGAATCACAAGAAATGGGCAAGTGAATAAATTGTGAGCTGAAGTATCACTTGAATGTGGTAGTCCGAAATACAGCGTTGTAACAGTTTATTGATTAATTGATTCAGCTTCTGTTACTGTAACTTAAAAAAAATAATGGTGTTTGCACTCGTCGCATTGTTTGCAGGAGTGTACATCATGATGGTTGACGTAAATATATAGATACGAGAGTATCTAGTAACTAGAGGCATCATGTTAGGCCCTTGAGCACTACTGTATAACCTATGGTATGATGGCTTGATATTTTGGACCTGGCCCACAGGCATCACTTTATAAGGGCCAGGTCACCACACTTAAGACTCATACCGTCGTGCTTCAAGGGTCTCCAGCGTCGTACTGTGATCGTACCGTCGTGTTCAGGATACTGCCGTTTTGCTGAAGGTGTGTGTTTGGGGACGCGATCAACACGAAGCTGGTAACAGGGGGAGGGGGTATTTTGGTCACCGTCCAGTAATTAACCGGATGGTGTGTGAAGTAGCGGATTCGGGTTGACGGGAACACGACGGTCGCCCGTC
>JAUUDZ010122129.1:4939-19225 GCA_032361705.1 Panulirus versicolor
CATTGTAGTAGCTAACTGGTTACCCTTGTTACTGGCAGAGTGGCAGCGGGGATGGATCAGAATGTGAACCGTGTCAGATCCAGCTGGAGGAGCGACTTGTCAAGACCAACCCCATCTGGTTTCTGCCAGACCTTCAGCGCTCCGGTGCAGTCCACCTGCTGCAAGGGAAGGAGGAGGGGGTATGTATCATCCTGGTCTGGCTTGTGTTAATCCCTCCCTCAGACACAATGATGGTATAATCCTCAAGCACAATGGTATGATGCGAGCTTAGATTTTGACTTGACCCAAAAGGGTTATGCCAAAAGCCTTCCAATCATACCATAGGATCACACTGCCGTGCAGTATCACATTGGACAACCATTTGAAAATTGGCATTTCATTTGTTAGGAACACCTCCAAAATACTTTTAAGACTTTTAGTCTTATTCACATCCACAAGAGAGGAATGTAGTATCACTGAGACAGTTTACTTTTTGATAATGGATTTTTACATTAGTACTGAATGGTCGTATAGAACTGATTCATTTGAAAGTATGTATCATGTTTGCTCTTAGACAAAACTGCTTATGAGAACAACAAATACCAAAACAGTAACTTTGTATAGCCAATAAGAATTGTAGTTTATTATCATACAAGAAATATTCCTCATTGATTGATATCCACCATGGAGTATTCATTTAAATTGTTGACATGTAAGATTATTTAGGCCATCAATATTCCTTTTTTTGATTCTTAGAACAGCTATGGAAAACCCTTTTTAAAAGTGAGTTTAGTCCAGATATGCTTACCCTCCATAAACTGCATTGGAAAATTGGATCATATTAATGATTTAAGTATCATGTAATGTATATAACTAAATGCAGAACATATCACAATAGTTTATGGTGTTATATATTAGTATCCAATCGTAGTTGTACATTCTAGTGTCCATTCATAGTGTTATATAGTTGAATCCACTCTGTTATATATCATTGTACATTGTACAGTCATGTGTTATGGTATTCAGTTACATGTGTTGGTACAGAATAACAAGGTAATATTGTGGTTTGTTTTTTTATGTAGAGACTGGTGAGGGGTAATGCAATATGATTTTTCAGAACTTTATTGTACGTCAAAGCAGCAAGCCAGATACACGGGCCTTGAGTGTGCGCCTTCCTCCAGACAAGGGACCCTACATCCAGCACTACCTTATTGAGATACATAGTGATGGAACCGCATACTCCCTAGAAGCCTCCGAGAATAGATTTGATAATCTCCCAGCCCTCATCACATACTACTCACAGTGCTGGTAAGGAAGAGAGGCACTACAGCTGTTGAGGGATTTGTCATGTTGTATGATAGATTTGTGAGTTCTCATTGTGTGGTTCAGGCCTTGTCTGAAAGATGACCTGCTCCCTGGGTTCAAGGATTTGTAGGTGATGGTGTGGCAATTGTAGATATTAAGGTTTCATCATGGGATGATAATAAGAATTACTTTTTTTGCACTAGATCATTTCCCATGTAGTGAGGTAGTGCTTGGCACAGAGAACGTTTAGCCTCACTTGCCATTTGCTCTCAAGCGCTTTCCTTATTTTTGAAGCACTTAAACCATAACCCCCTATCAGCAGGCAGACCATGCACACCTTTCCCAGGTTTTTCCTGAGCACTTCATATGCCCCGATTTAGCGTATTAACAGCATGTCACCACCTATATAAAATTACATTGCTCCAATTCACCCTCCTGAATGTTAAGGCACCAATAACTCAAAGCATTGCTCATCCATCCTTCCATTCCTTTTTGGGTCTTGCAGACAAGGAAGTAATGGAGTCACACTAAGAGAAGACAATGAATAGAATAAGAAAAAGTAACGCATGGACAAAAACCCAAAAGTACTATTTATATGAACAGAGGAAAGAACAAAATGTCAGAGATTGGACCATTCTAAGGTGGCAGTTATGTATATGACCCCAAAACAATATGTCAAGTGTTAATTAACCAGTATGAGTCAGTGTTTAGTACAAGAAAGCATGAAGAAATAGATGATGTAGTGTTTAAGAATTATGATGAGCATGCACTAACAGATGCAATTGTTTCAGAAAGAGACGTAATCAAAGCAACTGATTAGCTTAAATGAAGCTCAGTTCCAAGGCCAGATGTATTTAAAGCATCCTTTCTAAAGAAGACAAAAGGAACAATACCAAACCTCTTACAATGTTGCATAGACTAAGCAAGCACAACAGATATATTCAAATTGTTGTCCATAACACAAATACACAAAGATGGATATAGATTACTGCCAATACAGACCAGTTAGCATAACTTCACACATACTCGAAGTACTTGAAACAGCAATAAAAGACATATAATGGAACATTACATTTGCTAAGTATTCATGAATGAAGGATACTAGGATTTGTTCCTGGTAAAAGCACACAAACTAAGCTGTCATCACATTATTATGTCATAAAACAGTAATAGACGGGAAAAGATTGGACCCTGTTTTTCTTGAGTTTGCAGAAGTGCGTGATAAAGTAAACTATGGAATGTTACTAGAGGAAATAGCAAAGCAAAATAGAAAGGAAAAGAATAGGGAAATGGATCAAAATTTCTTACCAACACAAAGTTCAAAGAAGTTGCATAAGGTAACAAATTTGAAAAAAATGTACTATCAGGGTTACTGTAAGGAACAGTTCTGGCAGCAGTACTCCTTGTACATAGGTAAGGAATTAAGAGAGAGTGTAATTAGATTTTTGCAGATGACATGAAGGGAAGTAAAGCAATGGAAAGTGTGAAAGATGAAGAAAAAAAGGTCTAGATATCCACAGATGAGCAGATAAGAACCTAATGGAGTTACTTATAGGTAGGTACCCACCATTAGCATGATAGACCTGTCCTCTCCAACAGCCTCACATTGACCTTCCTTACCATCCCATCCATAAACATCTTAAATAGCCATGGTAACATCACATGCCCATGACACAGACCCATCTTCACTTGGAGTCACTCACCCTCCTCCACTCCAGCTCGCATACATGCCTTACTCTCTCAACAAAAAGTCCTCTGATTCAGATAGCTTTCCTCCCATACCATATATTTGTAGCATGTTCCACAAGGCTTCTCTGTCAACCCTGCCATGTATTTTTTCCATGTCCATAAGTGCCATATACTAATCCTCATGTTTTTCTAAGTATTGTTTAAACAAATTCCAAAGGCTAGTAACAGTTTTCCATCTTTGCTCTAAACATCGCCCATCTATACAGTGTTTCAAAAACTAATTCAGCGTATCTCAAAACCCTTCCTTCCCACAGTGCAGTTACCATAATGAAGACACCAAACACTGCTCAGTTGTCTTGCATTATCCCCTCATAGACAAACACAAGATCACTACTAGTTATGACCTGTTGCCCTACCCAGTAGACTTGGTAGGTAGAGTTGGGTATAGTTGATGGTTTAATGGTCTCGATAGTTCTACTTGGTTGTAAGCTGTGGGCCCTAAATGCCAAAGTATGGAAGAGGATAGATGTACTAGAAATGAAATGCTTGAGGACAGTATGTGGTGTAAGGAGGTTTAATTGTGTAAGGAATCACATTTTAAGAGAGAGAGGTTTGTCAGTAACCAGAGTATGGTTAACGCCTGTTTTGTTCATACTTTTCTTCGTTCCTCATTTTGCAGTGAACTCTAAAGCATTAAATGCTGCTGAAATAGTTTATGAAAACCTACTTGTATTTGTGTTGAAAAAATATGTAGTTTTTAGTGATACATGCTTTTAGTCAGTTGAATATTCATCATAGTTTGAGGCCTTAACTGTGAGTTCAGTATCTCATATGTCACATACATCATTGTGGCTGCCTCTAGGACTGAATCAGGATATCATGACTTTTGGATGCAAAACTGTAGTCTTATCTGTCATTTTTTATTACCTTATAGTTTTCTCATTTTCGTCTATCAAGCCCTACATCTTTCAGTGATGAGCTGCCAGTACAGTTAAGATTGCCTCGATCTGTGCAGGAGGCAAAGACCCGACACGAGCTCACTTCACTTGCGCTTCTTGGACAAGGTAAGCTTGGGAGTACGTGGCATATGTACATATATATTTAGATAAGCTTTGCAATCTTTAACTCATGACTTGTAGTCTTAGACCAAATTATTCACTTTTGTTTGATAAGTACCCATATTTCACAGTTCAGCCTTTTAGATTTTTGCAGTGGTGATGGAATTACTACAGTAACTTAACCTAAGTGTATATATGCATGTTTAAAATTATATTTTTTGAAGTTAATACCTGTCAAGGAATTAAAGAATAATGCCAACATAGTTCTTGCATGTCAGTGAAAGTGACTTAAGAAGGAAGAGAACAGGGGGCTGGAAATCCTTGTCTCCTGTATTACAGTACTTTCTGTAAGAAGGAACAAAGGAAGAAGCAAGACAAAGATTTTCATCATGGGCTGTCATCTATCCTTAAACAAGGCAGCGACCTGATGTTGCTCCACAGAATGTCACTTTACTCATGGCACCTTGATTGGTGGCAGGTCACAGCACATAACCTCACCTGTCCTCATAGTCTTCAAAGGAATGGGCTTGGTCGCCCAACCCCAACAGATTACCTCATCTCAGTCCAACAGCATGGAGTGAGGTCAGAGTTTGCAGTGTCTCCAGTTCCTTTTGGGAATAGCTTCTTCTCCCAGACCACCTTTGTGACTTAACCTCCCTGACTTTTATATACCTTGGCATCACTGCAAGACAACAATTTTACTACTCCAGTACTGAAGTCATGGTTACGTGACTCCAGATTCAGGCCATCCTTAGGGCACCTCCTCAGTCGGATGAAATTCCCTAAGTGACTCTTGACGTTTCATCTTTGTGGTTGTTTCCTTGTGATGCCACATCTCCAACATCCACCTTAAGCAGGACTTACATGGAACATCACCTTCACACATCATGAGAAGCAGCTGCAACAACAGGACCGATGGCCATGCCCGCTACACTTATGCAATCCAAGCACAAAGTGGCTGCTGTAACACTATGTAGAAGCTGCAATATGCACCACACCCACCTCTTACCAGAGTTCCATGTAGACTCCGACATCCATGCACTTCCTCCCTTGTGATCTTGCTTCATCTC
This sequence comes from Panulirus versicolor, assembly GCA_032361705.1. NCBI lineage: Eukaryota > Metazoa > Arthropoda > Malacostraca > Decapoda > Palinuridae > Panulirus > Panulirus versicolor. The sequence goes on from JAUUDZ010122129.1 coordinate 10,041, forward strand.
ATTTACCGTTACCAGTATCAAGGGACTTATGCCAAGGTTTTCCTACATCTCAACCTACCTCACATGACCTCAACAAGCTCTTTCCTCTGGAGATTAGGAGGTCATGTAAAGTCATATGCCAAGTTAAGGCGCCATCTGTAAGGTGACAGTTTGTGGATTGACTCTGAGTTGTTATGCTGTTTTGCTCCTGTGGGAAATAGCGAATAACTTGAAAAAAAAAATTATAGTGAAAGGTTCATGTAGATTTAACACTTTTTATTCTGTGTTTATTTATATGTATAGTTTTTATTTTGTTACAGAGTTTTGGGGTACAGCAATGGCCAGCCCGACAGCTAGTACACCAACAGCAGATGGTCCCCGTAGTGCAGCTCCAACGCCCTCACCACGTCCACATGACTTATCCTTCAGTAGCTTTGGCAAGGGTGGAGTCTCTAGGGGAATTTCCTCCTCTAGTCTGCTATCTCCACAGACTCCAGGGAGCATGTGTGTTTCAGGAGGATCACTTAGCAGTTCCGTTGGAGGATCGACATCATCTTTAGCACCAGTTAAACCAGTTCCTCTTGGTCCAGCTTCTGGGGATCGAACATCTCTTAATTTAAATTTGGCTCCTCTTGAAGAGTTTCTGAAGGACCAACCAACATTTTCTTCATTTCGTTCCCAGCCAACTACTCCAGTTACACAGTTGAAACCAAGTGCACCAGGCACAAAGCCTACTCCACCACCTCGCTCCAGCCCACCTGGCACACATCGCTCTAACCAAGTCAGTCCACCAGAGTCTCAAAAGCCTTTGAACAAGCCAACTCCTCCAGCAAGATTTAGCCCACCAGTAGTGTGTGATGTAGGGACACCCACCAGTGAAAATGGAGACATAATACCACGTCTAAACCAAGCTCCAATTCCACCTCCACGTTGGGCACGATCCTGTATAACTACTTCACCTTCAAATATTACAGTCACAACCACTTTGACTCTTAGTGTTAATCAAGTAAAAGCCTTACCAGTGCAGGTAGATGAGTCTCAGCAAGGGATGACTGTACATGTAGCCAATTTAGAGATATCCCCTACAGGTAGTAATAGTTCTCAGTCAAATATCACAAATACTACTCCCAATGGGAATCAGAGTGGGACATTGAATGGTTATAGAGATGGCCTTCATCTACAAATTCGGCAGCAGATAACTTCACCTCAGAGTACACCATGCACCCCATGCGCACCAAGCACTCCAATAGGAGAAGAGGCTTCTGGAATACCCCGAGTACGCTTACGTAGTGGAAGGAAAGATAGACGAAGACTTTCCAGTCACTATCATGAGGCAAATATTATTGACAGTAATGCACCGTACTGTCGATCATCTCTTGCAGATAAAATTAGTGACTATGAGGACTTATGGTCCAGCCCACCTCGTGAATTGCCATCAACTCCAACATCATCTCATCCCAAAATGTCAACTTTCAAACCTCGCAATGAAATCTCCAAGTCGATGGGAGACCTAAGTGAAATAGCAAAGAATACAAAGCCAATGCATTTCACTTATGATACAGACAGCAAAAGAGATGATGAAAGTATATACAATAATGAAAACCTGAATAGCAATAATGCAGATTCCATAAGCTCATATCGTAAAAATTCGAGTCCCTTTTACATGGAACCAGCAGATGCATTAAAAGAACAACAGCCACAGGCAAGAATTAACAAAGCTTCAAACAAATTGTCCAGAAAAATAACAAATCGCTACTCTGACTCTAATATTCAATGGAAGACTAGAAAGAGCCATAACTCCCTTAGTAAAATAGACTCAAATGAAGACCTGCCATTATCATCGAGTGTAGAAAACCTAGTGAATGGGAAAAATTATGAAGTTAATGATATGAGTTTGGAAGATGAGAAGAACAAAAATCTTGAAAGTGAAAAAAACAGGTTAAATGCTGGCCATTTAGTCAATGGTCAGTCAAGAAATGATGGTAGACGCCACTCAAGAGCTGGAGGACGGGGAAAACCTATTGCTCCCCCCAGAATTAATAATGATGCTTTGACTACAAATGGTGAGCAACCAACGGAAGTGTCTTGCCATGTTGCCTCTTCATGGGAATTTCAGGGCGTCGGGTCAGACAGTGAGGATTGTCCACCTGGAGAGGGTAGGTTTCCAGTGGGTGATACAGGAGGAGAGTCAGACAGTGTCATAATTCCTGGTGATAGAACTGTTCAAGATCTGATTTCTGAAAAGCTTCCAGATCTTACCTTAGATGCTCAGTCACTGGCACCAAGCTGTGTTACACGCATTAGTGAGTACGATAATGTAGGAGGACATGGTAGTGTTCGAGGAGAGGATCATCATGTTCACCAGAGACAACATCATCACAAGACCTCACGTAACATTCCTCTTGAAGAGCGCCTTCATCCACCTCTCCCTACCCATTATTTCCCTTCAACTGTGAGTGATTCGGGTACAGAGTTCTCTGAACCATGGGATTCACGTAAGTGGGAATCGATAATGCACTTTGAAGATGATTCATCAGTTGATCAGTATCCACGTAGCTTAACAGAAACTCCAGCTTTGCATCCCAATACTCTTGAAGACTCAGATATGGGTGGTGCTGGAGTAACAGATACTGACTCTTTTGTACATGTGACTGGAGAATCTGTGGCTGTAAGTGATGATGAGACTGTTTCAATCTCTGGGACTCCTACCTTGTCCCTTGCCCATGCCCACAACCTTGATACACAGCAGCGTTCCAGAATTAGTAAGTACCTCGAATGAAATGGCTTTCTAGTGATATTTTGAAGGTGTTTAGTACTAAAAAGATTTATTCTTATGTGAAATTTTGAAAGTAATCTAAGCAATTTGTAAAGAAAACAGAGAAACATTATTATTTGCAGAACAGTGTGTTTGCCTAGCTTTAGGGTGTGCCAAAAGTTGATACATATTCAGCATTTCTGTAATTCATAATATTTGTAATGAAGTACAATTTTTTACCTTTCAGTGTCTCCCCAACTCTTAGCTCTACGCCACCGTCAGGATGCTGAGAATGGTGTCGCTGTCAAAGCTTATGCAATGGACTTGGGGAGAGATACATCTACAACCTTCAGCAGGGCTGTCAGCAATTTTATTACTTGCACTTTGGAAAGCCCTGAGCGAGACCCTGCCATTGTTACACGTAATGTTCGTCAGTTTATGTCTGGGATGAAGAATTATTTGGTCACAAGTGGTGAAAAGGAATTCGAAGCAATAGTGAAGAAACAGCGAAGTAATGTAAGTTCTGTGTTAGATAAAGTTTGTTTGTTTATGTAAGGGTATCATAGGATTATTTTAAGTTGAATTGAACAAAGCAGTGTAGGTAAAGTAACACTAAAAGGAGGAAAAGGCTTCTGGTTCCCCACTCTTGCTCCTTTGATTGCCTTTTACAGCATACAGGAGATGTATGGCTATTTTCTTATTACCCTGCTCTCAGAGGTAAAAAAAACTTGTGGTGAAGGATAAAAAATCTTTTAAGTATTATCAAGTGAAAAAATACTGGAGAGAGAGAAATGGGGGAAGAATATATGGAATGGTGGATTCAAGAAAGGCATATAAGGACAAGGATAAATGAAGACCCTTTTGCTGTAGCCACCACGGTAGGAGTTCCTGGAGGGAACAGGCATCAGATATATCAATAGATAGAAGTGTTATTACATTATTATGTTGGCATATTCTGCATTGTATTTTAGCAACTAGATCAGTGAAATAGTCATGACTTGCTTGTAGTGAAAATGGGAAAAGATTTTCTAAATATGTATGTACACAGAAGAAAGTAGGAAAATACTTAGATTGCTGGATGTGAGGGAATGATACAAGTGAGGGAAAATCACCATATAGAGTAAAAAGAAATCCCCCATCAGTTAGAAATTTACAGAATTGTGATTTGTAAGTTAGTAGAAATTATATTTATCATAATTTTTTATAAGCAAAGCAAACTGCTTCGCAAATTAGTGAGTGCTTATTTAGACTTCCCCTCTGCTGATACAGTAGATTGCAGGTCCTGCTCATTGCTCACATGTTTTTTCCTTGTGTTAGTCTGTGTTTATACTAGGTTGGGTAGCTGTTGTGCGTGATTGCCCTTGCTAAGCCACATATTCACTGGAATATTGGTGCATTTGTAGTGAGAAATTAGTGAAGACCCCGATGTGTACTCTTTGCAGATGTAGAATAAGTTGTTCTATGATAGGATTTAGAGGAAAAAATAGTAATGAAATGAAAACCTAGACACGGTATTTAATGCAAGCAGACAGGGATTAGAATGTTTCAAATGCTAATACAGCTTTTACAGTATGAAGTTTACAGAGCACAGAAGTTGACACTACCAAAAAGATCTAAGGAGAGTTAGCAGGAATCATCGATAAGGGTGGATACAGTTCAGAACTAGTGTGCAATGTGGATGAGACTGGGCTATATTGGAAGCACTTGCCCTGTTACACCTTGAATAAGGATGAGTGGTTTGCACAATGTTTCAAGACCTCTGAAAACCTGACTTTCCTGTGGTTCCATTACACTGGGAGACTTCAAGATCAGACAATGATGATTTACCACAATGCTCACCTATATGATCTGATTGGAAGCTAGATATCACACCTGCCTGTTGTCTGGAAGTGTTACAAGAGTGTTTGGATCAGGTGTGTCTTTTTCGACAATATAAGGTGAAAACCTATTGCCACAAGGAAAACTTTGATGTGCGTTCATTGCTTCTTCTTGATGAAGCATTTAGCCACTCCAGCTATCTCATAAACTACCCATCCAACATGTTTTTGAGGAAAGATGAGAAAAGTAAAATCTGTACCATATTTTCAAGATGTGTAGTGATGATTTAACTGTAGTACCTATCTAAAATATTTTTAAGGCTCTCCACTACATCTTAAAGCAGCTGTTCAAGATGATAGAGGACAACATTGGCACATTGATAGAGCAGTACCGGTGCAATTGTAACATTAAGAAAGGTTTGCACTGTATTGTTGAATCATGGTCTGTCATTGACCCTGGGTAATATCTGCTTCACTTCATTTCCAGCTTTGTAAGTTTTCCTGACCATAACGAGTAAGTCATGGATATTTTAGCATCTGCACAGAATCTTTGTGGGGAGAGCTTTGAAGGCATGAACGATTATAATGCCAATGACATTCTCCTCCCAAACAAGTCGGAAACAAGCCCCAGCCTTCTGCCTCTTTAGTTTGTGTCTGGGCAGAACTTGATTCGTTGTTTGAGTGTAAACCTGAGAGCTTACTTTTTTAGCCTCCACACTATCAGAAACAAAGCTCTTAGAACACAGTGAGAGGTCTGAAGATTTGCAACCTGACAGACACTACTGCCACCTTGCAGTCAGATGGTATGATGCATGAGAGAATAACCTTAATTTTAGTGTTTTACAATGAGTATTTTTGCTTTTTTTTAATATAGTTGGCCTTGCTCCTACTGAAAAATGGATTTGACGTGAAAATTTGGATTAATTATAGCTGATGCCAAAAGCACCTCAATTTTCTCATAAGTTTGATTGAAAGTTAGAAATTTTGAAAGTTACAGGAGTGTTTTCAAATGCATCCTTATCAGATCACAGTTTGAGAAGTTTACCTCATATAGCATGTAGAGGTGGCCAAAGAAAAATAATCATCATTTGGGAAATACTGTTTTTTTCAGTACCATAAAAGGCAACTTTTTTTTTTTCAATCATATGCAAGATTGAATTTTCTTTGGATGTTATTAGACTCCACGTACTTGAGGTTATATTGCAAGGGAAAAGTCATCTTTGATGCAGCTGTATTTTTGGGAGTCAGTCTTGTCAAAGAACATTTCACCCCAAACAAGTCCCCAATTCCCTAAATTGGAAGTAGTACAGTTGGCCTCTTTCTCAGAGAGGTCTTAGAGCAGTTTTATGTAAATTAGTATTTTTTTCTTCATATTAACATTGTTAATTTCTCTCTTAACAGCTGAAAGCCACAGAGTTCCTTAACCTGGATGCCATCTTGGAAGATGTTCTGGTTCGACTTGTACTTCGTCCTCTGTGGACTCACATAAATAAACTTTTTGTGGAGGCATATACAGCTAATGGATCAATCCAGTTACTTGCTATCAATATGAAATACACAAGATCACAACCATACATTCGCCTTGGAATAAGGGTGAGTAGCCAGAAAACCTAGATGCCCTTTCTTGTTCAGCATGTTGCACTGTTATACCTCTTTCTTACTTTTTTTTTTTTTTTGCTGTAGAAAAAATTGTTTTCTGTGGATTTGATAAAAGCAGGATTTTTATTTTTTCTATATTTTTAGTAACCATTTCTAAAGATGGAACCATAGGACAGGGTTAGCCCTTTTTATGGACATTCCTAGAGATCTAGGTTTGATCTCAGCATCCAGGAAGGTGCTGTCATGGAAGTATAAAGAACTGGTCACTGCTTCAAGTTGCCAGTACATGCTTCAGAATTTTAGTAGCATGCTGTCCACATTCTGAAATACTGTCTGTTGCCACGAACTTGGACATCACCATAACCTGTGTACTAAACTCATGTATGAGGTTGTTTGGTGTATAGTAAGAAGTTAGAGGATTTTACCCAGTTGAATCACCACAGGTTCTAGATGAAACTTCTTCCCCATTTAAGGATTTAGTTGGATCCAAATTAGCTGAACAGGGGACCTGCTCCTTGCTTGAGTCAGCAGAAATTTTTTTTCCAATATAACTTTTTCCACCTTTTTTTTTTTTTTTAAACCTTCTGGCTCGTGCCCGTAGTAAAGATCCTGTTTTGATTTCATGTAAATCTCCATGATAGGATGATTACTTTGCTTGATTATCCTTCTCACAAGAAGACGCGTGATATTGCAGATCATCTGTAGAAGTCTGATTGGGCAAAGCTGTAAGTTTATGGAATCCTTGTGCATTTCAGATTTCAAATTTGAATTTACTTGTTTTATGCAAGTAGAACTCTTAGGCATCTGGCAACACTCTCAGACTTGGGCCAGCCATCAGTTGCCTCTAAGATGTGAAAGATTGTTGGATTAGGATGATCTTTCTGCAGAAATTTGTTGTAATAGTCATAGTGGTTAACTGTTTAATGGTAATTTATCTGCAATAACTGTTTTTAAGACTTTATGGTGAACTACAGAAGAATGAAACCAGAGAAGATGAGCAAGAAATAGCAAGCAAAGCTGTAGTGGTACTATCATAGGAGGGGTAGAAGGTGCATTGATTATTCTTGAATTGATTTACATATCTTCTTTGTAAAACATATATTATACTATTTTATGAGGTAAAACTTTACTTGGCTGTTTTTATATTATTATTATACATAATCGCTGTTTTCCACATCAGCGAGGTAGGGCCAGGAAACAGACGAAGAATGGCCCATCCACTTGTATATATATATTTATTTATTTATATTTATTGTACTTTGTCGGTCTCCCGCATTAGCAAGGTTAGCAAGGTAGCACAAGGAAACAGACAAAAGAATGGCCCAACCCACCTACATACACATGTATATACATAAATGCCCACACACACACATTTACATACCTATATATTTCAATGTATACATACATACACATACACAGACATATACATATATACACATGTACATATTCATACATGCTACCTTTATCCATTCCTGCTGCCACCCCACCACACATGAAATGGCACCCCCCTTCCCCCGCGTGCATGCAAGGTAGCGCTAGGAAAAGAAAACAAAGGCCACATTTGTTTACACTCAGACTCTAGCTGTCATGTGTAATGCACTGAAACCACAGCTCCCTTTCCACATCCAGGCCCCACAAAACTTTCCATGGTTTACCCCAGACGCTTCACATGCCCTGGTTCAATCCATTGACAGCACGTCGACCCCAGTATACCACATCGTTCCAATTCACTCTGTTCCTTGCACGCCTTTCACTCTCCTGTATGTTCAGGGCCTGATTGCTCAAAATCTTTTTAACTTCATCCTTCCACCTCCAATTTGGTTTCCCCACTTCTTGTTCCCTGCACATCTGACCCATATCCTCTTTGTCAAGCTTTCCTTACTCATTCTCTCCGTGCATAAACTGAGGGAAAATTCCTCCGTTGGGAAATCACACTTGAAAGTGTCATCAACATGTACAGAAGTCTATAGTCATTATTGCTTCATTGTTTGTTTCATATTTTTATCATATGTTGCCAGGCTACCACTAGTACAAATGCATACAGTAGGTAGAAGTTGGAAACAACTGGTCATTTTCCATAGGCATCTGTATTGTATGGTTTCCTGTTATATTGGATTCACACGTAGCATCAAACCAAATCGCAACTGTTTAGTTTTATGGATTTACATGTGTTATCATAGCAGAAAATGCCAAAAATTGGTGCATTAATTTATTGATATGAGATTGCATTGTAAATGCTTTTAGGCTTCCTGTGTTATAGCATGGATGGAGCTAGCCAATATCCATGAGCACAGATACAATGTTCACCATATAATCTGTGAATGATATGGTAAATTACATTCTTTTTATACGTTTTGTCTCTACAGAACTCTTCAGTAGGATATTACCTGCCCATGAACTAATAATAATTGAGATATGAAAAAAGATATTAGAGAAAGTGGAACAGTTAGTAAGCACCAGAACATACTATCTCGTGAGCACTGGAATTTATTCCTCATCTTGTACTCTTTAAAGGGTACAGTAAATTATATTTTTACATAACACTTCATTCCACTCAGTTATTACCTACCCCATGAACCAATAATTTTGATAATTACAAAAATGACAGCGAGGAGGGAGGGAGGGAGGGGATAGGTCCTCCCTGACGGCAATTCTTCGGCTCAGTTCATGCTGCTGCTGCTGCTGCTGCTGCACACACCACCCCGGACCTTCTATAAATGAGGTCTTCGCGATGATGGTAGATGGTGGTTGGTAGGTGGCTGGTGGTGGTAGATGGCTTGTGGTGGTAGAAGCTCCCCACGTCAGCCAAACCAGTGCGCGGCTGCCTGCCCCCCCCCCCCCCCCCATCGCAATTTTCTCATTACCGTGAGCCACATCGTCCATCTTCATTGCCTTCTGTTTGTTGTCAGAACAAACACAACTGAAACACCAAGAATGCAAACACACGGATTTGCTTTTTTTTTTCCCCCTGGGGGAGTGGGGAAGGGCAGTTGTGTTCGTTATGGTTAAGTAAATAGACAATGCGCTTGTTTTAA
>JAUUDZ010122239.1:7404-19224 GCA_032361705.1 Panulirus versicolor
CTGAGCCAAAAATGGTTAGTATGGGCTGTGACAGGAATGTACCAAAACCAGTTAATCAAAACCAGATCTGTATTTGGGAAGCTAAAAATGAAAGCAAAGAGGAACCCAGAGATGAAAACACCTGAAAGAAAATATTTGGTATGTTATGGGAAATTGTTAAGGAGCAAGACCAGAGGGCAACACAACTAGGTGAAGATTCAGTAATATTTCTGTTACATGAATTAGCTGAGGAATCTTTTGCCTATTTAGTGCAGTGATTATCATTTCCGACATGTTTAAACAGGGCACTGGAAACCTGTGCTTTCCTTACACTATAGTTGTATTGCTTAACTCTAGCTGAAAGATCCCTACAAGTCTGTTCTGTATATAACATACCACACTTTTTGCAAGTTACTTTGTAAACAGACAATGCAGGTGAAATTTTACCCTTCTCAGCTATAGATAATTGTATGTGTTGGTTTTCTTTTCTGTTGTATCTGATTATCTTTAGCTTCTGTCAACTATAAGAGTGGAGTGCATATCAAAGTTTGGATATGACTTCTGTATAGAATTTGAAAATGTTATCTCTTTCAGGGCAGTCATCCTGCAATATGGAATACATTGTTACTTCTAGACCTTATTGTTTTGGATTACCTTTACTGTGATTAGGTTAATTGCTTACTTTGTTAAACAGTAAACTGTGGAATGAAAGCATGCTACTTGATAGGTTAAATGATGATCATTAATGGTATACTCATATATTGTCTTAGAACTTTTCCTGAATATTCATAGTAAGATAAGCTTGTTTCTTTGCCAGATATATGCCAGCAGTCATTCTTTATCATTTTGAGATACTTTTTTCATTCCTAGATGCATGTATTGAACTTTAGACCCTAAAATACAAGATGTACTTCATGATCTGTATTACTGATTTATGGTGGTAATGGTCTCTCTCAGTTCTCTGTTATTAAAATAGGGGATCTATAAGAACCTGATATATTTCTCTCTACCTTGGCAGGTTATGTGGAGCCTGGGATCCCACCTCCATCTCTCCCACCTTTCTCCACAGAGATAAACAACCAAACCTTAACATTCCCAGAGATTATGAATGACTTAGGAATTGGTGTGGTGATGGTCCCTTTCATTGCCATTCTCGACCATATTGCCATTGTCAGTGCCTTCGCCAAGGGCAGAACCTTTGATGCCACTCAGGAGATCATCACTCTAGGCATTGCAAACATTATTGGATCCTTTTTTGGGTAAGGAAATACACTGAGAAAGATATTTTTTGTTATTTGGTAAGGGAAGAAAACATACCTAGAGAATTCTCTGAGAAATACTTAGAAAAACAGATAGATTTGTTTGTAGCACTTATGGATCTGGTGAAGGCATATGATAGGGTTGATAGAGATGCTTTGTGGAAGGTCATAAGAGTATGTGGTGTGGGAGGTAAGCTGCTAGAAGCAGTAAAAAGTTTTTACCAAGGATGTAAGGCATGTGTACAAGTAGGAAGAGAGGAGAGTGATTGGTTCCCAGTGAATGTCGGTCTGCATTAGGGGCGTGTGATGTCCCCACGGTTGTTTAATTTGTTTATGGATGGGGTGATTTGGGAGGTGAATGCAGGAGTTTTGGAGAGAGGTGTGAATATGCTTCCTTCAGACTCATAAATGCCTCATATAAATCCATCTGTTTTTCCATGTATTACTCACATATTGCTTAAGGCAGACACCTGATCCACACATCCTCTACCACTTCTGAAACAACACTGTTTCTACCCATTCTAATGCTCTGTACACGCCTTCACCCTCTCCATTACTACTATCCCAAACAACTTAGCAGGTTCACTCAGCAAACTTATACCTCTGTGGTTTCTCTTAGTTGTATATCTGGTTGGTTGGAGTTTGAGACTTGATTTGGGAAGTCAGTTGACTAGTGTGTGTTAGACTGCTGCCCAGTAAAATCCTAAACACATGGAAACTCGCCACCAAAGTACTCATCCTGACACCCATCAAAATCAGTTGACTTCCTTCTTTCAATTATTCTATATCACTGCTATCATTGATATCCAGTCTCCTTGAGAAAATAATCCATAATAGAGTTAGCCATAATATCCCACTCTTAACCACACAGCATGGCTTTAGACTTAGTCACTCCACTACCACACTTCTTACAGACCTCACACATACTGGATGGCTTCAACTATCCGCAACCCTCTTTCCACACTTACTTATGGCAAAAGATATTAACAAAATATTTGCTGATGCATTCTCACACAAAAGGTTCTACACGCTTTCATCCTCAAAAATGGCAAAAAATGGTTCATCTTTTTCACTGCTGGCCACTGGGGCAGTGTCATTTACAAAGGAATCTGCTCTAAAATCTTCTAGCTCTTCGATGGAGTCCTGCAGGGAGCAGATCTTTCTCCAGTTCTTTTCAGCCCTTTCCCACAAGCCATCCTGTCACCTCTTACTGAACAGTATTGAAAGTCCTCACATATGCAGATAACCTCATAGGTATATCACAGGAACCTGACACTATTCAAGCAACAATAGATATGCAAAACTACATCTTTTGATTTGAATATTGGCATGCTCAAAACAGAATGTCTGCATCCATACAGAAACCCAGTCACTGTTTTAACCCAAGAGAGACTTGAATGCAACCAGAACCCTCCCATAACCCTGAACTGTCAACCACTCCCATTCGACAAACTTCCAGCCATGTTAGGTAACGAATTGAAAGAGGGATTTGTCCTTGTATGGAGCACTGCTTTTTATATCGGGAGGATCTAGATCTATATGCTAACTAAACATGGTGGGGCTTAATGTAATGTCAAAAAACTCTTTTGATCTGACTTATAATCTTGACCAGCTTTCCCTTAGCTGAAGGTTGATTGTCTTTTTCTTTTCTTTAGATAATGCTAAGGCTTCTGCTTCTGAGAGCTGGCTGTTTGAGTGCCTTTGGAATTTGCTGGGCCACATATTACTCAGCAAATCATTGTCCACATATTACTCAGCAAATCATTGTCACAAGTACTGTATAACTGTTAATAACTAAGAGGAAGGGTGCTGTAATATCTCTCTTTCCAGCTACCACTGTGCTTTGGAATTCTTTGCTTTGAGAAAATCTATTATTAGATCTTGCTCATCTTATGTGACTTGTATGTCTTTATGTCTTCAGGTCAATGCCAACAACGGGTTCATTATCACGCTCAGCTGTTAATCTGACTAGTGGAGTAAGGACTCCTGCTGGTGGCCTTATAACAGGTATCATGGTTCTTTTGGCCCTTGCATTCCTCACACCCTGTTTCAGGTAAGTTATCAGCAAGAATTCTCTATCCATATTAGTCTTTATATCAAGATCATGATGTTATAGTATTGATTTATGAATAATGTTTCACTCTTACATGAATGTGAAGTTTTTTATTTACATTAGAATGCTTACTCAGACAAATCTAGAAGTGGAACACATTCAAGTATATTAGAACATTCAACTAGTACCAACATACATTACAAGTGACACCATGAACTGAAGAGTACTAGATTACTTACAAAGGCATTTTTATCTCCTCAGTTACATTCCCAAATCAACCTTGGCAGCTGTAATCATATGTGCAGTGATTCACCTGATTGATTACAATATCTTGGGCCCCCTCTGGAGGAGCAAGAAGGCTGATCTGCTACCCCTTATTGTTACCTTTGTTACCTGCCTCCTATGGGGGCTGGAATGGGGCATCCTATTGGGCATTGCTATCAACTTGTCAATGCTGCTCTACTCCATTGCCACACCCGCTATCAAAGTTGCCCTTGTGCCACCTGGTGTAAGTTCCTTGGTATCAGTGTGTATCATTTCATTACTTCCTGGAGAGTATTACACTATAAGTTACCTGGGCATTTCAGGGATGTAATATTCAGGGTAGGTACTATTTCTGAGGGTGCAGATAATCAGCATTTGGGATTAAAAGAATGCTTCTTGAAAAATATGCATCATCAGCTTAGGTTGTCTCTCAAAGCTTGATCTGACATGTGAATTGTAGTCATTTTGTGGTGACCTCTTCATTTGCTGAGGAAAGTTAACAGGAGGCCAATGAAATGTAATTTTAATATTTATATACATTCCAGTGATAGAACACTTTTTATAACTTTACCAGAAGTAGCAGTTTTATTGGAAACATGCTTAAGCCCTAATTCTTGGATGTATAACTCAAATCCACTTCCATTTGTATGTACCATCATCATTTTGATTTTCCACGTGTTTTGTTTGATTGCTTAGTGCTATAAATGCCATATCTTCCTGATTTCTCGATTTTTTCATTTTCTTATTGTTTTTTTATTTTATGAATTGTATCTTTATTTCTTTCTTGCTCTTCCCATCTTTGTCTCTTCTTGAATTCTTTGTTGATTGTATCATAATTTGCAAACTTCTTTATTGCCTTATCTTCAAATTCAAACAGGTCTGTTCTACTTTCTTCCTTCCATATTCTTTTATCTCTTGATTGAATGTGATCCTTTTTCATTCCATCTATCATCACAGATCTGTATCTTTCTATCTCTTGTTTCACTGTTGTACTTATGGTTGACTGTATCAACATGTTGGCTTACTCTTTGAGTTTAGAATCATCCCCCTTTTAGCCTGTGGTCTTCTTGTTCAGTATTTTTTTGTTTTCTAATATTCATCTCCAATACTGATTACCTTTTCTTTTTCATACTATTCGCCATTTCCCGCATTATCGAGGTAGCATTAAGAACAGAGGACTGGGCCTTTGAGGGAATATCCTTACCTTTTCTATCTTACCATATATAGTTCTTTGAGTTTGCCTATTATCTCCTTTAGTTTGTTTACAATTCTCTCACTCTTTTTGGGTCAGTTTGACTCTGCTTTTCTCATGCCCTTCAACTTTAGTCATATCTATTAGTGGTCGTCTTCTGGGTTACTGTATCAGTCCTCTCAAATTCATTACATCTGTTCCTATGTTCCTAGTGCTGCAAATGCTACCATCCCTCAAATTCTTTTCCTCCAATATGTTTTTCTGTTGTCATCTAGCTTTTGTCCAAGTTTACTTACGTCCTTACAATGGTCTTACTTATGTCACTGGTTGCTATTTTCAGATTATGTTTTCACACTTCTTGCATTTACTGAATCTTTTATTGTATCAATAAATTTCTTTTGGTGTAGCCTTCTTCCTCATATATCCTTTGAAACTAGAACAGACATGCATAGTCATGTTTATTTATTTATATGTCAGGGAAATGATACTTAAATCATGTAAGTTTACATTTATCAGTGCTTGCAACATTCACTTTCTCTTCGCTTAGCTTATTTCATTTGCTAAAGAGGCATTTTGCGTATATTGCTTGACTTCGTTTGTTCAGTTTCTGTTTGTACCCTCAAGTTGAAAGACCTGGTTTATGCTAACCTCATTGTAACTCCATAACTTAAAGGTAGTCATCATGTCCACTTTTGCCTTGCTATCTTACAGTTTGAGTAGGTCTTACTAACTGCTCTTTTTTGCATTAACTTATTTTCCTTAATCCGTGTAAAATCTGTAATGCATGTTGTTGGCATCTTTTTAACAGTTCTGTGTGTTTTCTCAAGTGAAGAGACCAAACTGGCAGTTTATGTTAGCAGATGTTTAACATACTTTCATGTCATATTTTTCTTCTCCAGAAACAACATGGAGGATATGTGCTGGTTACTCCCGCTCATGGTGTTAGCTATCCAAGCACCTCCCACATCCGTGCTGCCATAAGAAAAGCTGGGCTTCGGCAAGCAGGTGGCTCACTCCCTGTTGTTATTGACTGTTCCTTCATTGATAGTGCTGATTACACATCAGCCAAGGTATGTCACAAATGCTGACTATATATTTGTTAAAATTCGTTCAACATTTGTCAGTGTAAGATGGATAACCTTACATTTCAATGATTTGTTCATTTCAGCAATGTTGAAATAGATTAGCAAGGATATACAAGGACTAGGAATGAGATATCAGTCAACAAAATTTGATTTATAATGATAATTAGAATCAACTATGGTATATACAGATGAAGATGTGTGAATCAGAATGCATTATGGACAATGAAGTATTAGCAGGGAAACATGAATTTTGAGAATGATTTCCCTTTCAGGTTAAATGAGTACAGATAATATGTCAACCACAGTATATTAGCCTTTATTTGCTTTCAGACACTGTTACTTAATACCTTACTTTTGCTCACCTTTACCTTTAATTGCATATGTTTACACACATCATAAAACACACTTACAACCTTCTGTAACTCCTCCTCACTTTCAACAAACAACATATTATCATCTACAAACAGGCTTGTAACTAGCCACCATACCTCACCACCACACTCCATGTCTCCACCCACTTTCCATAGTTTTGCTTTCATCTCCCTTATCACCCCATCCTTATATATGTTAAAAAGCCAAAGTGACATCACATGGTTATGCTTCGCACCCACCTTTATACTGAAACTTTTGCTCAACCTTCAACTCTTACACATGCATTTAGTCCTATATAGAAGGCTTTTGCACCATCCAACAGTTTTCCCCCTACCCCATACATCCATAACACATACCCTGAAGCTTTGCACTTGACTCTGTCATATGCTTTCTTGAGATTTATAAAAGCTGCATACAGCTTCATGCCTTTCACTAGATACTTTTCCACAGTCATTCTCACCTCAAAAATCTGATCCTTGTATCCCCAACTTTTCCTAAAACCCTCTTGCTCCTAACTTATTCTGCATTTATTCACTTCCATCACTCTGTTAATCAAGACTCTTGCATACTCTTTTCCTTTTCGTAGTATACTTAACAAACTTATTCCCCTATAATTGCTACATATGTCCACAGCACCTTTTCCTTTGAAAAAAGGTACAGTAATAGCTTTCATCCAATCCTCAGGCTCAACCTACTGTCTCCATGCTAAATTACTTATCATATGTATCCCCTCTATCACACTTTCCTCCATACTTCAACATTTCAGTTGTAATCCCATCCACTACAGGTGTATTTCCTACCTTCATCCTCATTATTGCCTGTTTTACCTCCTTACTACTGTTAGTACCCTGCTATCTATCCTTCCATTCTCCATACCCATGCATATAAAAACTGCTGCCTCACCTCCCACATTCATCAGTTCTTTAATACCCTCTTTCCATCATCCTTTCACTACTTCTCACATTTCCATTTCCATTCTTACATCCACCTCTTTCCTTTTCCACATGCTTCCAGTACAATTTCTTATTTTCCCTAAACTTTCCTCTCAATTTTCTTCCAAAATCTTCATCCTATCTTTGTTTGCTTCCTCTATCAGCGTCTTAGTAATCCAATTACACATCACATGTTTTTTACTCCACCTTTGCTTAACTTCCACTGATACATATCTTTTGAGTCTTATTCTCATCCACAGCATTTCTAATCAAATTTTGTCTGTCTACCATGTACTTCCATTTTTATTCTTTTATCTCGCAACATTCTATCCAAATACCAACTTCACAGCCTTTAACAGTCTTTCTGTAAACATTTTAAACACCTCATTCACACATGACTGCATTCCTACATTTACTGCACTTTCATTTTTAATATTAATCACCCTTCTGTTATACTCCTCTGTACATTCTTTTTGATTCATCCTCTCACTTGCCAATATTTTCACATCTTCGTTCTTTCTTATGCCATACCCCAACTTCTCCTTGATCCTTACCTCGTCAAGAACTTCAAAATGGTCAGTTTCCAAAGAATCCTCTCACAACTCTTGCATCCAACATAACCCTCCTCAGTCTTTCATCCATTGCCATCATTTCTCATCCACTTATATCTGTGGATCATCTGGTTCTGAATAAGGGTGTTTGCAAGGATTAAACCCCTCTTAGCACAGATATCCACAAGATAACTTCTATTCTCATATACTCCAGGCACTTCATTTACCAACAGTCTCACCATTTACATTGCATCTCACCTTCACCTTCATATCACCCATTACAACCACCTCTGCTTCTCAAACTCATTTATACTGTCATTCAGTTTCTCCAGAAATGCTTAATTTCATCCTTACCTCACATAGTCTTCATATTCATAGGTGCATGTACACATTTACATATGTTGACTAGGATATAATAGATTGACATATTAACAAGTTATAATCATGTCTTAAAGAATTATGATGGTTTTCATTTAGTTAGTTTTTTTTTGGGGGTGGGGTTCAAGCAGAGGTCACTTGAGTAATCAGTCTAATACTTGCATTTTATGGGTGTTTCTTTGTGTCTGGAAATGATACTTAAATAGTTTGATAGAGTGGTCTAGATAATGAGATAGGAAGAACATTTTATTTTCTCCATTCATCTTTATCTCACAGACTATTTTGCTCATTTTATGCACAGTGTGAAAGGTAGAATTATCCCAAAGCACTTTGTTTTGTAGTCTTACTTTACACCAACAGGGTATAAAAGGGATGGTGGATGACTTTCACCTACGTGGGCAGATCCTGGTGTTTGTGGCCATGAAGCCACGGGTTCTCAAGACTATTGGTGCGCTACATGAGGGCATCACAGTCTGCTCCAGTTTCGATGCTCTTCCTGAAGCTCTTGCAGGTGAGTGGCATAAACCATGGGATATTGTGTAAGGGAGTTACATGCCCTGCATTGTTTACGAGGTTTATGCAGATAAAGAGAATAAGCTACAAGACATTACTCCAGATGAGACCTAACTCTAACTGTGATCTTGTGGTAAAAGTAATGCAGGAAAAGGCATTGATAGTTGACAGTACCCATCCTGTTACCAGAAGACCATATTAAGAGAATTGTTAAGAAGGTGAAACACATGTTAGACAGTACTCAAGTTGCATTTAAGTAGTTGAATGAGACTTACAGAAGACATTTGACTTGAATTGGAATATGTATTTTAAGTTTGGCCATCTTGTTTAAAGAAACATATAGATCTGATAGAGAAGGTCCAATGGAACGCAACAAAAATTTTATCTAGAATTAAGGAAGCTGTGATGCAGAGACAGGCTAGTAACTGTGAATTTGCCCACACTGGAAACGAAAGGGAGTATGGGAGATATTGTTACAATTTTCAAGCTTATGTATGAAACAGGGTGTCAAAACTGAGTAGTTCTAAAAGATTACCTAAGAAAGATCAGTGAGAAGTCTTAGCAGAAAACTAAACTAATGGCAAAAAAATGAAGTTAGAAAGGATGAAAATAAGTACTTGTATAGGGATAGAGTGGTGGGTAAATGGAATAAGCCGAGACTATAAGTGCAAGCAGTGTAAGGAAATTAGAAAAGCTGTATGACTGTAGAGAAAGCCTCAGAGGTGGGACTGCATAAATGCTGAACTGTTTTACTTCCTCATTTTAAAGTGTAAACAGTTGATTACTAACACAGTAGGTAATTACATACATTATAAATGTCATATAGAAAATTGATTTGTGCAGACAAAGCCATTGTTCATTTGTTCCTGGTAATGCCTAACTAAAGCTACCTCACTTACAGGGGAAATGGTTTGTATGTATGAAAAAATAATATGTATATGAAATTGCTTGTACCACCTTAATAAGGTAACTACAGGAACAAATGAACAATATCCTCATTTACACACATCCACTTTCCAGTTGACATGTATAATGCAAAAAAACAAGCCAAACCCCACAGACTTTTCCATGGTTTACTTTAACCACTGTATTCCCTGGTTCACCTCTGACAAAAAAATTGGCCCCCATATACTACATCAATCAAAGTAATTTTGTTCCACTCATGCCTCTCAACTTCATGAATGTTTAGACTGATACCCCAAAACCCTTTTCACTCCATCCTTCCATCTCCTTGGTTTCCCCATCCTCCTTACTCCTTTGGCATGATGGTCTGGCCTTTTGCCTGACACTTGGCATATCGATCTTCTTAGTCAGTCTGTCTTTATTCTCTTCCTATGCCTTTCCTATAGCAACACACCCTGGTATGCTCTCTCTCTCATATTATATTTACTACCACATCTTTTCCACACACTGTCATTCCTTATTTGATTAATATGCCTCACACCAAATGTTGTTTTCGGGCATTTCATTTCCAGTGTCCACACCTTTCCATTCTTATGCTTACAGGGCTCAACACTCACAACTGTACATCATTCTTAGGACTACATTACCTTCAGACATGCCTATCTTTGTTCTAACCTATACTGACCTCTCCTTCCACGCACTCCTCAGTACAGCAAGGAACTTATCCTTGTCTACCACACGGTGACTCATATCAGCCCTCA
Organism: Panulirus versicolor; assembly: GCA_032361705.1. Lineage (NCBI taxonomy): Eukaryota > Metazoa > Arthropoda > Malacostraca > Decapoda > Palinuridae > Panulirus > Panulirus versicolor. The sequence goes on from JAUUDZ010122239.1 coordinate 17,647, forward strand.
TGGTCCCTCACTGTAATTTCCATTTGTTCTCTTATTTTCACAGTATTCACCTTCGAAAAATGCTTTCTTATTCTCATTTATAGTCTTTCACTCCTTTTCTCATTTGCCTTTTTTGTTTTTTAAGCTCCCATACTTCTTATTAATCTCTTATGCTCCTTCATTGCAAGAACCATCCATATCTGTCTTTTTTCATTCCTTATCTGTTAAACCTTATTCCACCACTCATTACCTCTTTTCTTGTACCCACATCCTTCTTTCCTTGTATCACATGCTTCACCTACACATTTAAGCACTGCATTTTTATTAATCTTCCTCTCTCCTCTCCCACTTCCCTGTTGTCATCTGCTTTCACCCTGTGCCACTTTTCATTCACTCATAAGGTAGGAGGTGGTCTTTATATTTGCTGAAAATAGTCTAGGCACAGTTAAAATAAGCATGCTGGACAGTAATAGTTGCACTTCTCTGTACATTGATATTGCCAACAAAAATTAAAATACATTGCATTTTAGCATCATATGCAGACCTCATCAAAAGGAAGATGTTGACAGCAAAATATGATCTATTGTAAGTAACAAGGAAGTTATCATTGTAGGTGACTAACAAACCAAGTTTAAACTGAAGAAACCTAAAGAAGAAGAAAGACTAATTCGATTATTGACTGTTATTTAGACCAGGTAATTACTAAATCAGCTTGGAGCCAAAATACCCTCAATCTCATGCTTGCTGCTGACAGAGAATTGATGAATTCCTGTGGTGATTGAGGTTCTGGCCTAGAAATGAATACAAGATTTGAAATTGATGATAGCAAACTCATGATCCCAAGTCATGGAAGAGCTAAGTTTTTGAATATGATACAATACAACAGTAGCAATGGTTAAAACTGTGGAAGAGATACTGAGTATTTCTAGAAAAATGCTGTTTCTTACTAAGAATGAAAACTTACCAAGAAAACTGAAAATAACCAAGGGGAACTCAGAACCAGCCTGGATGATCAGGAAAAATTCAAAAACTAATTTACGGTAAGGAAAAGATGTTTACGAAATTTAAGGTGATGGGAAATAATGGAAACCATCAAGAACTAGTGAAAATATAAAGGAAATGTAAAAAGGACATAAGTGAAGTAAAAGTGAATATGAAACAGAGTATACATGCATATGAAAAATAACCCCAAGGAATTCTTCAAATACAGAAGTCAACGAAAAAACAAAAAAGACAATAAGATTACTAAGAAATGGACATGGCCTTCATACACAGTTGAGAAAGATTTATGCATACCTGAACAACTAGAATTTTTTGAGGGGCTGTCCTTGATACCCAAGCCCCAGTATTCTTGAAGATGAGATTTCCGTTTATATATTCCGTAACCAAAATACTCAAGTCACTTACTAGAGGTAAGCTATCTAAAAACTAGAAATTGGCAAATGTCACCGTTATATACAGAAGCAGATAAGAAATACGCCTTAGCTTACTGCCTGATTAGCCTTACATTAGTTTTAGGGAAAGTGATAAAAATGATGAGATGATTTTAAAAGAAAGTATAAATCGTCACTTATTAAATGAATTTTGGAAGTAAGTGAT